>MU184091.1:86728-126424 GCA_016904865.1 Pissodes strobi | reverse complement strand
TTTTAGTCATTTCTCGTTCGTTTGATGTTAAATGGTAAAATTTGAGTTTTTTGGTAGGTGGGTCACTACTCGAGGGCTCGTTTTACTCGATTTTTATTCAAGATACGTACACAAATCACAAAGTTTTAGCGGTAATAAATTAATAACAATAAGCTTTAAAACGGAACTTTTTTAAACAACAACCAATCACAACTTCAATCAATCGCAAACAACTACTTTAAAGAATACAAGACAACGGAGCCAAACAATGATTAATGATAGATTACTGAAATATTTAAAAACTGTGGAAAAACAAATGCGGCGCCAATTTTTAGGCATGTAATGATGCAGCACCCAAGAATTTTTCGATTTCAAAAACTGCGGAAATTCGTGCTAAATCACTGTGCCTCTGCCAAGTTATTGTTTCCGGTTGTATCGATGTTTTCAAAATTGATATTGTTAATTTATCACAGAATAAAGAGTGTTCAAATAAAAATGACCTCAAGATGGCATTGAAATTTCCACTTTGATATTTTTTGAAGACAACTTGAAGCCGTTCAAATTTAAACTCACGTTAAAAAATTAGGTAAAAAGTAAATAATTAATTATTTAATATTTCATAATATTATAATTTTCCTGATTTCTGCTAAATATGTATATTGTTGCTTTGATTTTCTTAATAAATATATTTTGTCTTCGAGTAAGCTTAAACTTAACAATTAAAAAAAAATAAAGGCTTAGATTGTGAAGGAAACTAAAATAAATGCTTTTGACGTAAGATAAAGGTGCATGGTTTCAAAAAAGGTAATTTAACTTTAAGTCAAGTTAAAAATTAATATGGTATTTCTATTCTCAGTTGAAAATCTCGATTATTAATGGACTATTTAAAATTACGCCTATTATAACGAAAAAATACGCGGTAATCTTGATCTAATTCATCTTGATTGGAGCCGGTATAATGTGCATCGATGGAGCGAGAAACAAAAAAAATATTGCAGCGAACCAAACGACTATCGATTATTGGTCAATACAATTTAGTTAATAATTAGGAGTTTTTTAGTTATGATTTGTTATATTAAAGAAAAAATTTTAGGGGCTTTTGGGGGCCGTCTGATGATATGAGAAAAAGAATGTTGAGCCTGGGATTACTTTTTGAAGATCATAATTTAGAGTTTAAGTAAAAAGAATTACATCTGCATTGCCAATGCCTTATTTTCAATACGTACGAGTGCTTAAGCTAAGACGACACATACAATTCGGAGACAAATATTATGCGTAAAATTCGCGAACTGTGGATATTATCACTATCGACTATTATTTTTCGAGTTATTAAGATTGGGAATGTACTAGAACATAGGATGAGAAAACGAACTATGCTAAAATGTAAGCAAATTGGCAATGGATACAGAAATGTTATTAGATGGCTTGTTTATAATTTTCATAAAGAAACTAAGTTGCCTACTTTAGAACCGGTACAAAAGATGTAAAAACTATCATTTTTATAATAATTATAAATGCTTGGCAACATTGCAAAGTATTCTTATATATTGTAGCTTTAAATATAAAAAAAATGATGACTGAATGGCTATAATGGAGTCATAATGTATAGTTGGATTATGGAACGAAAACTTACGTAACATAAAAGCTTATCGACAATCAGGCAGATGTAAAATATAAACTGCTCCTTAAAAGTTAGTGATATTAAAATTCGTAACTAATTTTCAAGTTGTAATCATTTATTAAATATTTAACGCATTTTGCAGTGCGAGACATCGACAGAAAGAGCAGACTTTCTACTTTTACATGGTGTTTGAAAAACATTCTTGGAGAGGCACTTGTCAATTATACAGAGCGGGAAAGAAAGGGATGCAAAACCATTAAAGAATATAAAGCTGTACCATGTGTGACAAGAAGTCTGGAGACAAGTTACTCCAAGTTTTGGATTACTTATAATATTCCCTTTCAATTCAGGATAGGAACCCATATCCGATTTTTATTCGTAACAAAATGGTAATCAATTATTTTATTTTGACGACGTTCGTAAAGCTAATTCACCGCTACATTTCACATCATACCCAAGCCAGAAACATACAGAAACATAAATTTAAATAACTGAAACTAAGTTTACTGTATACAGTGGTATAGAAAGGTTCAACCTAAAAACAAATAATGTTTAAAGAGCAAAAAAAAAACATAGGTGGTAAAGCCCCCGCGAGCATCGATTACGGCCTGACATCTCCTTGGCATGCTGCCAATTAAATTATTGATCATATTTTGTGGAATAGCATTCCATAAATCTGATAGAACTCTTCTTAAATCGTCAAGCGTTTGTACTGCCGGCACGTGGTCGTCTAACTTCCTTTGGAGCATATCCCACGCATGTTCAATGCAGTTCAGGTCTGGCGATAGAGGGCGCAATACAAGGTGGGGTATGCCATTTTCTTCAAGGTCATTTAAGACAATAGCAGCTCTATGAGGTCTTGCATGGTCGTCTAGAAATAAAAACCTATCCCCTATAGCAGCGTAAAAATATGGCACAATGTTGTTTATGATTTTCTCTCTGTACTGCTCGCCACTCATATTCCCTTCACATATGTAAAGATCGGTACGGCCGTCAAAACTTATGCCTCCCCAAACCATTATTGATTCTCCACGATAGGGATACACTTTTTGTACTGTATACGCCTATTACGTCCAAACACGTGCTCTTCGACTGTCTGAAAATATCGCATACCTAGATTCATCAGTAAAAAGGACCGTGTTCCATTCGTTCCTCATCGCGTTTAATGTAATTAGCCGATCTTCTCTTGGATTTGTTTTTTTGGGGTGACCTCTTCTTCGGCGTTCAGCTACTGTGCCAGTTTCACTAAAACGACTGTTAAGTCTACTAATGAAACTTTGTGAAACGTTGAACACTTCTGCGACATATTCTTGAGAACGACCACTTTGAAGCATGCCGACTGCCCGACTGGCTTGTTCAACACTTAACTTACGTCTTGCCATTATAGCACGAATTTAAATTTTGAAATTTCAATGAGCCAATACGTTGACACACTATTGACATTAGGTAAACAATGATTCCACCTGGCTTAGGTAGAATGTGAAATGTATCGTAGGATTAGCTTCACGAGCGTCGTCAAAAAAAAATACAAAATTTCAAATAATTGATTACCATTTTGTTACGAATAAAAATCGAATATGAGTGCCTAACCTGAATTGAAAGGGAATATTATAATTAATACAAAACTTGAAAAAACTTGTCTCCACACTTCTTGTCATACATGGTACAGCTCTATATTCTTTAAAGTTTTTGCATCACTTTCTTTCCCGCTCTGTATAATTTACAAGTGCCTCTCCAAGAACGTTTTTCAAACACCATGTAAAAGCAGAAAGTCTGCTCTTTCTGTCGATGTCTCTCACTGCAAAATGCGTTAAATATTTAATAAATTGTTACAACTTAAAAATGAGTTACGAATTTTAATATGCCTAACTTTTAAGGAGCAGTTTATTTAGGCGATATTTGGTTCCATACTCGTAACGTCATCAAAATTAGGTTGGGTAGACAATTCATAATATTACAATTTAAATACTCCATGTTAAAGAGGCAGACATATTATCATTCTACATGCCGGATGTATGGATTTGTGCCGAACGTGCAGTTATTGTCTCTTAAAATAATATAAATCAATCCTTTGTAGATTACCATGAAGCTAGGGCTGCCGAACTATTCGGAAAATGGATGGTCGAATAACTGCTACCAAATATTCTAACAAATTCAGACAATATTATGGATAACGCCCCTTGTCATTTACGGTTACTATTTAAGACGAAGAATCAATTTCATGAGACACAAAAAATTATGTATTTCTGAAAAAAGACAAAAAAATATATAGAGTGTGTCTACTTAAGTTGGAACCATATGGAAAACTTTTTTATTATTGGTTAAGTTATTCTTCATAAAAAGTTCTGCATAGTCCGAAATCGAAAATGCAACCATCAGGTATCAATTTTTTGCAGTTGTATACAAGGTTTGTCAAAAAATATGAATTTTGCTCAAGAGTAAAGTACCTGTACAACTGCGATCTAGATTTCCATCCAGAGACGCTAGGGCCTCCAAGTCAAATCAGGAAAACTTCAATTAGTCAACATTGCGGGGCGAGTATTGGCTAAGGAAGATAAAGCCCCCAGGATTGTCTCCATATAAAGCCTAGGAAAAGCCGCCGACAATCTAACTATTAAAAGAAAGATCAACGGAAGACCCATAACAATTACTGTTGACACTGGTGCAGCGGTATCTTTGATACGGTTCAACAGGATAAATAGAATAGAAGTTCTACCCATATCAAAGAATGTACTTTTCGTATCGGAATCGGGATAGTCTGAAACACCGCAAACGTGTGACCTAGAAATCCCTCTTTTACAGATACTTTTGCGGCAGATATTCGCAGGATTTGGCCCGCCTTATTCCGCCTCTGACAACGCCGGTCAGACAGTCACGATAGACAGCAAGAGCGCACCGGTTCGTCGTACAACTGGAAACACCTAGAACATCGCTTTATAAGAACGCCTTTGTCTGGCGCACTGCATCATTGTGAAACTCACTCCCAGGACGCATATTCGGATGTAACAAGCAAGATGTCCATTCGGCTATGCCGAACGTTTCTTCATCTGTGACGTGCACGCTAGCATTTAATCTGATGTCGTAACTGTTACATAGAATCAACAAATAAGTCTTCAATTATTTAAACACCCCATGCATGGACCTCCGCTCACTACGGGGCTCAACAAATAGAAATTAACCAGGTGTTAACCAAAATTAACCCAAAATTTTATTTTATTTTATTTTTATTTTAGGTTAATTTTGGTTAGCACTGTTTGTTGAGTCCCCGTAGCGAGCGAAGCGAGTGGAGGGCCATGCATGAAGTGTTAAAATAATTGAAGACTTATTTGTTGATTCTGTGTAACAGTCACGACATCTGACTAGATGTTATCGTGCTCGTCACATATGAAGAAACGATCGGCATTGCCGAATGGACATCTTGCCTGTTACATGCGAATATGCTCCCAGGACATCTGTTCCCCTAACTAACTATTTAAGAACCGTGTCAATCGACATCTTCGCACACACACCGCTCGTCGAGCAATATAGGATGTGCTACTGCCATAAAAAAAATCATTCGCCTAAAAAAAAGGGGTAGAGACACTTATAGCATAGCTTATTCACTACCAGCTAGTCAACTCTATCGAAATCGGAAAGTTGGAGTGTCGTCGGGCACTGCGCCTACCTGAGTGTGCCCTGAGCGGTTCAGTTCCACAGTTGAATTTAAAATGAATTTTCGCTTCAAAATACATGACAAATTCGTCCGAAGCCTCAGCTATCGCCATGGAAGGTTCGGAAATTTCGGGTTTTTATAGAATTTTGGTTTTTAAACGGATTTTAGACGATGAAAAGTATATTTTAAATTAAACGAACTGTCAAAAGTATTATTCAGATGTCCAGGCGTTTAAAATAATATTGAGTCATGGCCCTCTTCTAAAATTTGCAAAAATTGGTTATTGACTTTCCCAAATCAAAGGATGCCGCCGCAAGATGACTAGCTGGTAGTGAATAGGCTGCGCTTATAGCGCACCATTTCTCTAATGAATTTTGCTAACGAAACTACAGTAAATGTCTGGCAACAGTGCGCCTTCTTAAAAATCTTTGTTTTGGCTATTGTGACGGTTGACAGTAAAAAGGAGGATGCATATTTACAAGTAAAATTTAATTTTGTTTAATGGGGCAATGTGTCTCTTTAAATTAGGACCGGAACAAAACGGAGGTCTCTCGTTCGACGCAAATCTGTCCTAGTTAATATTTTCACGCGACAATTGATTTTCAGATGTGTTTTGTCTATATTTCTAGTGCTTTTGTGAAGTGGTGCTGAAAATTTGTGTCAAAACTCGGCATTTGAGTGCATTTTTTCGGTTCAAATGTAGCGGTTCTTCCGACTTTTTTTGGCTTAAACTACTATGGGGGTGTCCTATCCCCCTTTCTAGTGAAAAAAGAGAATTTGCAAAATCGACAAAACCTATATATCATCAGACCCTACAAACCAAATAATATAAATATTCACACAGTTCGGCAATTTCCACGCCAATGGCTAAAGCAAGTCGCTGCCGAAATTTTATAATATGTAAAAAAATAGGTGTTGGGCTAAGGTAAAAATGAAGTAAACGTCGCACTTTTGCCTATTGTCGCGTATTTTAAATAGCTTGAAGGCGAATAAAATATAAATATTATAAATATTGTAGTATACTTATTCCGTATTTCCCTGTGTAAATAAAATAGTAAATAATAGAAGACAGTAGTATTAAGGAAAATAACAAAATTAAGTATTCAAGTCGGAAATTTAAATATGTAAATTCACTATAGGAAACTAGGCAGAAAATAAATTAGGATTATTGGGAAAAAAATGTGGCAGCATTTAAATATGCGAGGACATTTCTTGCCCGCATTCTTTTCGTCCAGGTTCTTTCATTTGGCTAATAGTAAAATAGATCTAGAATTTTCCGAGGAATTATAACATGCCTTAATATATAGTGTACTTTATTTAAAATAAGGAAGTTGATACATTTTAGAAGTTCAAGTAAATCCAAACAACTTTGGAACACCTTGTATATTCTGAGATAAGGTGTCATCCCAAATAAACAGGCCACCCTGTACATTGCAATTGAAAATATTTGATAAAATTCACCCACAATATGCAACCATAAAAACTATTTTTCTCGCACAAAAAGAAATATTTTAGGCTCTTAAGCCTGCAAACATGCATATAAACCGATTCAGAAGGAACCGATTATTTTATTTCAAACGGTATTCGAAAATTTAATTTGTTTATTAATACTTTATACTTTTTTTTACCCACAAAGAGAATGTCGCATAATCACCAAACTTTACTTCTTTATATCTTTCAAGTGACAACAACACGGTGTTCTTTAAAAAAATCAACTATGCTCTATTATTAAAAAATAAATTGCCACTAGTTTTACAAGATGGGTTAGACAACTTACAGGATTCTAGCAAAATTAACAAAATAAAAAAATACTTGTCTTTGAAATTGTCATTAAAAAAATAGCTAAAGAATTGCAAGTTCGATCCTACAGTTTCTGCAAAGCACTGTAAATACAACGAATATGGGCCACTTTATAGTGAATGGCGCCAGTTACAGTTTTCTATATCCAACGATAAATTCGATTTGCTATTAAATACAATATAATACCTATTATTTCAATTCTATAATCAATTTTGAATAAATTTTATACGCTATGAATTAATTCTGTTTCGAATATTACCTTCTTGACAGCGCTCATAAAACTAATCAAGTTAAAATTGACAGTAAACAATATCTAGTTTAACGCTCGCAGGCTCAGTGATCGCGCTTTCTCACATAAGAAGGTCTTATGATGAAGAAGAAGTAGAAGAGGAAGAATCTGCTAAAGCAGATTCTATTTTACGAACCTCGCGATCAAAATCGATACCTCACAGACCATCGTTGAAGAGTAAATCTACCTGACGTGAGTCTAATGATACATCAGCATTCCTAAAAGAAGATGATGTAACGCAAGAAAATTTAGAAGAAATTCTTGAAATATTTAAATTATTCGATAAAGATGGCGACGGTACAATTTCTACTAAGGAACTTGGAGTGGTCATGAAAGCTTTGGGGCAAAATCCTACAGATGCTGAGTTAGGAGTATTTAGACATTATAACTGAAGTCGATAAAAATGGAGACGGATTTTAGTGAGTTTGTCGCAGTCATAAGATGGATTATGAAAGACTATGATACTGAAGATGATATTAAAGGATCATTTAGACTATTTGACAAAGATGGTAAAGGTATAAGGTATAACAGTTAACAATTTGCAAGATACTATTTCGAGTTTAGGAGATAAATTACCGGATGAAGAATATGAAGAAATGATTCATGCCGCTGATTTCGATGGTGATGGTCGAGTAACCTTTGCTGATTTTATGGAGCTGATGCTACCAAAAAAAAAAAAACTACTGTAAAAAGAAAATATGAAAAATTAATTATTACAAAATGAAAAACATTTTTCCTTCTCTGGTTTTGATGAACATAAATGTGTACGTAAACTCCGTTAATTTCATTTACTTTCTTTTCGGTCTACCTGTTATGCTAATTGAAATAGAGATTCTCGAAGGCCTAGCAAGGAGTCTAGTTGAGTTTCTATGATATAGGTGCACGGAAAAAAAGCTATTCATTTTATAAGATTATTAATCTTAATTCAACGCTAAACTGCATTTCCTATGCCAGAAGGATAGTTATACTTCAATTAAATAAAACTTTAATCTTATTTAGTAAGTTTAAGTTTTAAGTTAGTACTGATTTAAGGAGAGTAGATACTTGAAACTAATAATATAATATTATAATATATATTATAATATTTATGTCATACCTATTTTATGCTTTAATAGATTCTGTGTTATACTTAAATTAAACATATTACAAGTTCTTTAAAATGGAACATAAAAACTTACTTAATAACATAGGAATAATTTGCTCCAAGTTACAGGATATCAATAATTCTTCCATCATTAAACACCTTTATCTATTTCTTAGGAAAAACAACCGCCCGCCATTAAATCGCCTTCCATGCTATACTGCAGTAAAACCACAAATAATATTACAGGACAGGAGACGTGGAGACGAACGTGTTTAATCAATCATGCGCATTGAAGACTCAAGAACAGTAGGTAAATGCAATTTTAACTATTCTTGGTATAATATTAATTATATAATTATAAGATGTGCCAATACAAATATATAGTTAACTTATAAATAGAGTGTGGTTTCTTGATTGGAGTGTAATTATTATTATAAGAAGAACAAACTTTCTCTGTTTAAGCCTAGTAGTTTATCATAAAAATAAAAATACCAGACACTTATTTGAAGATAAATATACCTTTCATAGAATAATTATTCTTTCTTCAATATATCATCCCTGCTGATCTTATTCTAACTATAAGACAATTGAAATCAAGTAAACACGCAACTTACATCCAAGAATAGATGAATATTTCAATTATGCCTTGAATAAACTTGACTGAAGCATTATATACTTGCACCAAACATTTATCTTTAATGAAGGCTGTTCTTATTTGCCGATTATTTTTTTTTGTGTATAAGCGGGCCTTTTTAACATACTGTATTGAAGGTTTTGACGTTTGATAATGCTTTATCTCGATTTATGGTTCGGATTTCATTTAGCAGAAATCATTTTAAAATACTAACTATGCTTATAGATTTTTTTGCAAGCTTTCAGAGACATTGCTCTATTTCTTAGTGCTATTTTATGTGATATATTTGCTTCGTTTGGGTGAGGTTTAGGAGAGCTGCGTTTAGTTTAAGGCAGTTTTGGATTAGTTTGTGTTCAAACACGAGCTATGACATTCATTTAATTTTTGTGCAATTTCCAGCATATGCAATCTTTTAAAATGAAAAAAAATTAGACCTCTTAGGCAATAAAGGAATACATTCAAGTGCCTTCAAAGCAACATACGGGTAGTATTTCCAGAACGGAAAGTTGCCTTCGATTCCAGAAAAGATAGCAGTAAACATGGCATCATTGTAGACTTAGAGTCATCTAGGTTTAATAAGTAGATACTTTTAATCGCTTGATTTCATTGACAACGGTTTGAAGGTGAAGAATGATCCAGTATCGGAAAAGTTAGACATTGTCTGACAGATTGTTTCGATTTTGCGGCAGATTTTGAAGTTTTGAGCAACTCACGCATCGAGTGGTAAGTAGTATCAAAATATTTACTTCAGCTTATTTTCCTATATTTTTATATTCTACACACGTTCAGGGGACATTGCACACCCTATTGAGTATGATTTGGTTAATATTTTTATGGATATAAACACGGACTTGATAGCTTAATGTTATTACGTATACACTTTTTACGCTCAATACGAATCTATTAGGATTTACCTACGAATTATCCGGTTACCACAATACGCAAGACTGCGAAATGGTTTTTTAAGCATCAGTTAGTTTTTATTATAAAATTGTACCAATCATATAGGTATAGGTCGGACTACAATAATACATACTGCATCGTATTGTCTCGGACTTCCAAAACTTCTTATTAAATTAATAGTTAAACTGGTTCGCAATTCGATGTAGGTTTTTGAGGTAATAAGTTCTTTTAGCACGTTCAGCACACTTTTTCTGGGTAGTGAATGAGACTGAGCCGTCGCAACAAAATATGGAACCAAAATAGGAAACCACTGTTATGTTTTTATCGAAAGCAAACATGCTTGATCCTATAGGTCTACCTTGTAGATTAGATAATTCAATAGGTAACTCCCTTTCTTCTTCTGAATGGTTCCTAAGAAGGTGAGAGTATAGTATAGTATAGTATAGTAATAGCGTATGTACCAAGGCAATGCTGGAAAACCAATTGTCACATGTTACGTTATGTTTAGAGTGCCTAATTGGGTCAACCAATCTTTGAACAGGTGCAAATGGTGAATTATCCATAACATGTGGACCAGCTGGTTGCTTACCAGCATACAACTCTAAGTTGGTAGTGTAACAAGTCTTTGAATCTACAAGTGCATATATTTTTAGTCCGTATTTATTGCGCTGGCTCGGAATATGCTGACGGAAGCCGCATCTTCTGCGGAAAGCTTACAGTTTTTCATCAATGGTGACATTTATGTTAAGGAGTGTAAGCAGATTTGCAGTTGGCAACAAATGAAACACATATGTGTCTAACTGGACACAATTTATCAACTTTTCTTCTATCCGATCGAGTATGGATATTATCAAACCTCAAATCTTGCAGCATAAACTTGAAGCGAGATTTAATAAGACGGAATTGTTCAACGCCTGGCCCGCTATTGTCCCACAATTCATCATCATTCAAGCGACTAGATGTGAGTACTCCCCCAAATAAAGCAATCCAATGAGAGCTTGCATTTTATTTATACTGGTTTCTCCGGTAATTCTCTCCGGAGTATAATTATCGTTTGTACTATAGATACGTATATTGGTATATTCAACAATTGCACTGAGCATTTCATTATTAAAAAAGTGTATCCAAATTTGAAAAGGTGTTTCAAAATGTTCAACAATCTTTTTAACACTCGGCAAACAAATTATTCAGTTCGTAATCAAGTTTTCTGCTCTGATCCGTGTTGTGGGAGGGACGACGTGTTTTGACCATTTAGAAATTTTATCTTTTCCGACAAAGTAGAGTTCTCGTGAGGGCCGAACTTCCACTTCATTATCCGAAATCTCTCCCGAATCAGAGTTTCTGTTTCTTGCGTTTCTACTATATCCTCACTGCCGTCATCGTCGTAGTCGTTTGGTACCTCTTCATTAAACCTATCTTCGTTGATGTGCTCTAACAACAGCTGCCCTAGTCGTTCCTGTTCTTTTTTGTTGATGCTACTGATAAATATAAACGTCTCGATAAACATTAATCAATACAAATATTTACTTATATAATAATTATTCTTACCTTAGCGTAAAAATTCCAAAATTGTACCAGCAAAATAACTATGAAATTTTTAGTAGCTGCGGACTCTCGCTCCGCAATCAGCTACCGAAAACAAATAAAGGCACTTGTGAAAGTCATACGATGCACTAAGGATCATGACAGCATACTCGAGGTACACCCGGGTTGTTTTGAGGAATTGGGAACTATGAAATAAATTTTTATAACATTTGACTGCGTAGTGTGAGTCCGCGCGCCAGCCACGGAAGGTTAATAGTTAATTACATGCCATTTACTAAAATAGGAGCAATAATTCGTTTGGGAGCCATATTCATCACAAAAAGAAACATAACAATTATTACAATAAATAGTTTAACAATTATAATAGGCTATGATGTAAAAAATACGAACTACCTATGATGGCTATTAATTAATTTAACTGTTTAAAATATATCTCGAAGTGTACATCTGTAAACTAAAACAAGAATACAGAGTTACTGAGATATTTTTAATGACTGTTTAAATAAGATAATGTAATGAGAAAAGTTAATGATTACTTTTGGGGAGTTTTTTGATTTGGAACAATTGTGTCTGTTTTCTTTGAAAAATAAACTTTAAATTTTCGCTGAAAAAAAAAGTTTTTTCAGAAAAAAAACAATTGGGGACCAAAGAGATATGAAGTAGTCTTCACAACATAATTTTTAGTTATTTCTATTTGCCTTTTTGATCATGGACTTACAAGCTGGAAGTAGTTACGTCAGTTCAATGAACGTTCAATGAACGTTCAATGCAAAATTTTCTTTAGATAGCGCTATTAAAATATTGTTTCGTATTAGGTGAAATTAGTGACAATTTGGTTGACCATAACGCGCTACAACAATGGTCTTTCCTCAAAAAAAAAACAATAGCGTGTTTTTTTTAACTACTTGGGTTAAATATAAGCTCAAACCAAAACGTGGTGGTCTATGCTTTTAGTCTATTAAATCAGCAGAGAGTTTCTTCCTTACGGGGCGCCCCGATCAAATATCCCAGGTTACTATTTACCTCAAGAGATTTTCCTGAATGCATAAAATCATTTTCTTATTCTAATAATTATTCACTCTGTTTAAACAATTCTCGGAAAACACATTTAATCTTTCAAGCTGTCGAGCGGACATTCTTCATTAATTCAAGCCGAGCCTCGCTATATTTCCAAATGAATTGACGTCGACAAAGAAAAGTTTGTTTGTGCTCTTGTGTTTTAATTCTTGGACCTCTTAAATAGATCCGAATACGTCAGTCCTCCAAGAAAGTTCAAGCCGATGCTGATGGAAGGAAATATTTACCCTTCTTTATAAACTTGTCGTGTTAATGCAACCGTTAAACGTGAACTCTTTGTGATGACGATGATGTCCTGAAATTTCATTCTCAAAGCGAGAGATAAAGCGGGATTATATTTGAATTTTCTAAGAGAGCTGGAAGTAATGAGAATACGGGCGCAAAGATTCCTAATATTAATTTTACACTTCAAAACCGACTCGTTGTCTTGTTCGGGCGCGATAATATAAATTCTAACACTTTAGGGAAAATTTCCATTTGCTTACTCGGTAGTAATAGTTATGTTTACACTTTTTTTGGTAGCCCATTGCTGATATCTACTCCTTTTCTATAATTTGTACTAAATCGTATACCTTTGTTTACGGTTCGAATTATTTGTCTGATGGTTACAGTTTATTTATAGTTTTGGTTGTGTTGAAATCTCACACTTATATTAGGATCAAAATTTACGACAAAAATAACAAGATAAAATGAATATATACAATATTCACAATATAGACAAACTATTATATGTAAATTTTTATGCCAAAATAAAAATTGAATATTTTTAATATAAATTAAGATATTGAATTGCGCTGCCCGGCATTGTCTAGTCTGTAATTTATGTTCCATAAGGAAACCTTGCCATTTTTCAAATCGTTTTTAAATGTTAACTTTTAAAACAGCTGCTAATTAATGTACGCTTTTTTAATTAGACACGCATGTGTAGTATTATTATTCCCGAAATTTTAGTCATTTGTCATGAGAAGACTTAGGCGAACATTCCCTTAAAATATGCTATTTATGCACATAAATTATGCGAGGTTTTTGTTAAAATAAGCCAAAAAAAATTGAAAATATAAAAAAAATAGAATAAAATTTTGATAATTTGCTTTTACTTAATTCGAGTCAAATGTGAAATTGTGCAACGAACGAATTTTATTAAGTATTCTATTTATCACATTATTAAATAATAATATCAACTGGACATTTGCTTTCGAGCAAAGAAAATTTCGCCTAAATTTAAAGCTAAATATATTCTTAGCCAGACATGATATCGAACTACGGTTATTAATGTTTAATAGATTTATACCTTAGAAAAAAGCTTTCCAATGTAATTTTTTTTAAAACCTTCAATATTTTGTATATACAGGATGTTAAAAAAACCGGTGATTTTTCAATAGCATGTAACCTTGACAATAATTTTTTAAGTCAATTGAAGCACTGGTTCGTATTTTTTAAAAACCATTATTTTTTAAATTACTTAATTTTTGGAAAAATTATATTTATTTATTTCTAATACAATACTATTCCTAAAATTAAATTTATTTTGACAACACTTAAAATTAAATATCACTAGTTTAATGTGATTGATTTTGCGGGCGAGTACTTTCCAATACAAAACAATCGTGAAAAATTGTGAGCTACTCATAAACCATAGACATAATTATAAGTACGCCACTGCAGATCATAATATATAGGTACATTCTTTCTTCTCGTAAGGTATAATAATCGCTTACAAAGATTGCACGATACAACGCACAGTGTGGTCTAACTACCAAAAAGTTGAAAAAAGCAAAGTTTTACAAAAAAATGGGTATCACCTAAAATATAGCAAATATCAAAAATGTGACAGACTGCTTTCTTTGGTATAGCCCTGTGATTCAATTGATAAACAGTAATAAAATTAAAAAATATATATTATGAAAGTTACATGCTATTCAAATTGGAGCATCGTCTTATTTGACACCCTTTATATAAAAAATTTTGAGTTTAAAAATCGAACATCGGAAACTTTTTCTTAAGGAACAAATCTATTAACTAGTAAAAACCAAAGATTGTTATCATGTCTGGTTAAGAAAATATTTAGCTTTAAATTTAGGCGAAATTTTGCTTAGTCGAAAGCAAATGGTCAGCAGTTTATAAATATTAATATAAAAATACTTAGGTAATTGAATAAGCTTATACCTATTATCTATATAACTAAGTGTTTTTCATAATTTTCAATTAAAAATGCACGTGAATACATGTACTTGTATATCGAAAAGCTACGTTCAACGTCGCCGTATGTTAAAAGGAAAATTTTTTAAATTTGTTGCTCCGTGTTCAGATTTCTGGAAACCTTCCATTCAGGACACTGACTAGTTCGACCTAACCTAAACTAATCGAATGCTTTTCAAATTTTATTATTTTTTTTAATATTCCTATTTTAAGTGTGCTTTGTACGCTTTGGCATGGCAATACCCTCGGTAATCGACATAGATTTGTTTTTGTTTGGTAATTGGTTTTAGCATGAAACTATAACTTGCTTTTAGGAAAGAAATTTGTTGTTGTAGGAGGTCGTATTCAAAAATTTATTTAGCAAAGCAAAGTGTCCGAAATCCGTCGATGGAAAGTTTAAGAATTACAGTTTTTATTTCGTAAAATGACTTGTATAAAAATACAGCTACTAGCTAAGTTCCCCATCTAGTTAAAACTGGCTGTGGCAAAACTGGAATACTAGGTAGCCTCTCTCTGTACAGCTGGATCCTTTGTGGTGCATTGATAAAATGTTTTTCATATCTAATACTAGCTCGTTGACATACGACAAATTGTTTCTGATTTCCTCAGTGATCCTATTAATGCGGTGAGCTAAACATGTCACATGAATGAAATACCAATAATAGTACATAGCTAGGAACTAAAGGACTCACTTGCGATGGAGTGTTTTACATTTTTTTTGTATTTTTGGGAGTAGTATAACAAAAATTAGGTAAAATGAAGGTATACATTTAAAAACGCTTGATAATACCACAATTTAATGCAAAGGATCAGTTGAATATTTTATTAGCCTACATTGATACACTTATAGTATAAATACACAAGTTGTCAGTGTCATTAGTTTTGTTATCACCGTCAAAATTGAAGCTTATGATTTGCAAAAAGCAGCTTAAAAGCATTTGATGAAATTTCGACTATGAAAGGAAGGAAAATAGATGAAATGCAATATGAGTTATTTATAAGGTGGTGCTGTTAATGAAAGGTGTAAATTTTCTAAGAAGATCTCGTACTCGACTTGTTTATAAAAAAATCCATTCTCTCATTCAACGCTTAGGGCACATTTTATTCCATGCTGAAGATCATGCTCAGCGCTAAAAATAATATCGATGTCGACAAATTAGTAAAAAGAAGAAGCCGAGAAATTCGAAATATTAAAATGGAACCAGGTTGACATATTTTTAATGGATGCTCCAGACAAATAGCATTTAATGATAAAGGTAGCTAATATTTTTGGTGTCGCAGGAGCCTGTAGAAGTAAGAATTTAGTTCAGTTGGCGGTAGATGATGTAGGTGATTTAGGGCAATCCGTTTTAATTAATATTAAAAATACCAAAAATAAATCAATAGGAATTTTGTTGTTAAAAATTCAGGTAAAATATTGTAAAATTTACTGAAATCTGTCAAAATTATATGGCTTTTAAAAAGGTTGCGCGGCCCTTCATTCGAGGTTTTCGTTCGTTATCAAAACCGTCAATGTACTACGCACCCAATCCGTTAAAAAACATTTGAAATATAACCGACTCTAGGGGTACGCTGAAAATTCAATAAATAATGAAAAAACTATGGCCTACAAATTTTTTGGACATGGTAACGCCAAAGCATTCCAAGATGCTGGATCTTCAAGAAACACTTCCAGACAGGGTTTTGAGCAAGTTTCTGGAGCTGTCAAATAAACTATTTCATATTGTAAATTGTATAAACGTAAACATTCATTTGAATATATAAATAAGTGAATAAAATTGTTTTTTATTAATGATGTGTTTCTAGCATATACTTTAGCCCCTTGGGATTAAGTGAAAAAGTTTAGTTCCTGCTTGAAAGAACTACAGGATATACTTTTATACCGGAAGTACAAAGAATATTGTTAAATTATTTCCTGCCTTAAGCATGTAGAGAGCAGCAACCCAAACTAATCTTGAGCAAAACGTGATATTGTCGCTGAATTGGCCTTTTTTATTTTCTCTAAATATATTAAGTACGCCTTAGGTAATTTATTGTTAAGCTACGTATTTTTTATTTTAGAATAGCGTCTCAATATAAGGAAACATGTCTTAAATTTCTATCCCTTGTTGTTAAATTCACATTTATTCAATAATGTCTTTGAAAATTGTTTGGAGAGACCATTGAAGGAATCGTTGAACTTTTTCGCCATTGAGGAAGTTTCCTATAAAATAAAACTGATTATTTTTTATTGCAAACTACAGAACAGTGAAAAAAAATCTATACGTATTTTTTTATTTCAACTAAAGATGATTATTACGAGAGCTATGCCAGTTTTTATTTTTGTATATATAGATATACTAAGCATGATGTTACGTAACAATTCATGTGCATTGTGACGTCATAAGCACATTTTAAGGCGTTTTATATCTATCTCATTTTTCACCTTATGAGAAAAAGAAAAACACCTGTCCACTTATTTTTCATGGGCTATCAATATCAGCAATTGAAAATTTGTATGAAACTTCCTCTCTGTTTTATCTTTTTTGCTATGTAA
The DNA here is from genome assembly GCA_016904865.1 of Pissodes strobi. Lineage (NCBI taxonomy): Eukaryota > Metazoa > Arthropoda > Insecta > Coleoptera > Curculionidae > Pissodes > Pissodes strobi. The sequence continues at coordinate 109,105 of MU184091.1, read as the reverse complement.
GTTGTATTATTCAGGGTTTCATTATATACTATCTAACGCAGAATTTAAGTGCAAAAAATGTGTGTTACAAGTCTATTAAAATTCTGGACTGTTTTCAAAATATTTACCAAAAACCATAACTATGTCTATTTCATTAACAAAAGTATTGCCAGAAAAATTTAGCCACCTATGGAAACATGTGTATTTAAGAAATAGATTTTTACAGTAAAGCATTTTTTAAAAAGTTGTTTAAAATATCTTCCATATAATTCAAGGCATCTTTTTAGTATTGCTTCAAAGCACCTTTCCACATCTCTGAGAAATGCAGGTGTAATTTTTGCAAACGCCTTGATTATTCTTTGTCTCATGTTCTGCTCAGTTGGACGTTCCGTATAAACAAGATCCTTTACTGAGCTTACACTTATTCCAGCTTCTTCTCCCACGCATATAAGATATGTTTAAAGTTTTTGTAACTGTCAAGAAAACTGCTAATTGATTTTTCTCTTTTGTAATCGTTATTATTATTTCTTCTTTTTTTGTAACCTACGCTCCCTGTTTCAAGAAAACGCTCAAGCAGTCTGCTAAAGCCTATTGGTACTGGATGGCGTCTTCCGGAAAATTATGTCGCATACTTTCTACTTGCTGGAAAATCACTGTTCCCCAATTCAAAGATCATGTCAATGAGCTCTAATTTTATTTTTTTTATTTTTTTTAAATAAAATGTTATCTGATGAATTATGCTAAGGTAATGCCCAAATCATTTGTTAAACAAACATGGTTGTTGCCTATGGCTTCCTAGATCTTTTTGTAATACTTTACCAATGAACTGAGCATCAGTGGCGGCTATTCAGCGGAAGTAGGGGAAGTGCCACTTCCTCAAGAAAATGTAATTTAAAGAAATACAATTAATTCATTCATCAGAAAAATAATATATTTTAATATTCAATGATAAAATGTTCTTAGTTTAGGAATAATCTGTTTCCCGTTACCCTTCTAATAACTAATAATTCAATTATTTTGAAATATTAAAATCACGGCTTCATAAGAATCTCGCCACCTGCACATTGCCCGTTAAGTCCACTATGCAATAGAACAGAGGTGAACGCACATGAAAATGTTTATTTCTTTTCGCGTACGCGCCGACAGCAGTGTCAATTTCATTATCATTTATGTAGACCTTTATGGAAGAGGTATTGCTCGAGAGCCGTCGAGTCATCAAAAGTATAAGCGCAACTAGTTGGTTGCCATGACAACGATGACGTCGTAATGGTCGTACATTTGTTTGATTGGAAGAGCTGGCGTGTAGCACTGCCATTCTCAGATCAACGCCAAAGCACGTTGTTTCGTTTATTGCGAGTTTATTAGGGGACATTCCGCCGTGAATTCTTGGAATTATTTTTTATTTACATTCAACTGTTGATCCATTATAGTATTATACAAGAGATATTTTCTATATATTCTAGTTTTAGTGTGTTATTCGTAGACATTTGTATTAGCAACAAAATGATTTGTTGCTAATACATTATGAATATATTTTATTTTTTGATGATGTACCTAAAATACCGGTAATAATTATTAACAAATTGGCATGGACCACAAAAAATTTTCGCCTGCGGCGCTGTTCCCTCTATCGCGGCCCGCAGCTCTTCCCCAATTTTCAAAGCCGCGAGCCGCCACTGCTGAGCATACTTATATTTTTGGGTAAATATCTTGAAAATTATCCAGAATTTTAATACACTTGTGATGCAAAAAATATTTATATTTGAATTCTACATTAAATAGTGAAATAATAATATACAAGTTGCTCCATTTAAACATTTTAACCAAAATTAGTTTGAAAGTTGTCATTTTGGAACCAACTTTTGGACAACCAATATAAAATAAGATAAACTATTTAATGTAGAAGTATAGCTAAATCTCTATTATTAAAGTTTACACGTTGAAGCTAGCACAAATCAAATCTAAGACCTTTTCTAATATTTTTATTCCAAACGTGCATAACGGTTTTTTATGGTTTTTTAATTTATAGGTGGTAAACTACTAAAGATAATCAAATAAAGTTTTGAGAATAAAGAAAGAACACTAAAAACCAAAATATGAAAAATATATATTTTTTGTCGTCATGCAATTCTGGACCACTTTTATATGCGAAAATATTTTCCAGCAATACACTCATGTTCCTTATATTTACACAGCGTCTAGCGCCGCGTTGGGGCCGCGCCCCGCCGTTATTATACGAGATTGAAAAAAACTTTAAATACAAAATTGTGGGGATCACACTATATCGCCAGAAAATGTTTTAAAATTTAATACATTAATATCGCAAAGTTGATAAAAAAACACAAACATGGTAAATATTTAATGGCTGTATATTAACATAAAAAAATAAATAGACGACTATATCTCAGGATTTAGGGGAGGAGAATTGTTTAGGTCAGTTTGATCAATCAATAGTAAATCGGTATTTTAATTCTATGGTTTCTAATAAATTAGGTTTTTTACTTTTATTATGAATGTGTAAAATATCAAAACTTATATAATAATATAATTAAGAAAGCTGTGTAATTGTCTATCAGTCCCTTGAAAAGAAGCGATAACGTTATCAAGATACCTGCACCGAAATAAAAACTTTTTTCCAAGAGGGTGTTGATATATACGTATTTCTAAATTATCCTTAAAAATTTCAGCTAACAAAGGACTCAAGGGATTACCCATAATTACCTTCTTTTGAAGTGTATATTTTATTTTCAAATTGAGAGTAATTTTAGTCTAGAAAGGATACAAGTGTGTCTAATATTAGAGTATCTATAGACTCTGGTAATATATCCTGTTTTCTGATTGGGTTACTTTTATTACGGGTTAAGATTAGGTCTATAATGTTTATGGTATCTATTGGCGGTATACTCGGAAATAAGGGCATAAAACGAAATTAATTTTGAATTTTCTGGTAAGTTTAGAGATTTGATATTATCTATTAACTGGTACGATTTTTAATGCCATATTTTGCAAACGTATGCCCAGGCATTTTTAGGTTTCAAAGAAATATGAAATTTTTGCAAATTGAAAGTCACTAATTAACTATATAAACAAACCAAACTATGAACAAAATATATTAACGAAAATGATATTTATTGTCCAAGCTACTGACAACTCAGCTACTGACAGCTCGGCACGTAAAACCGCGCAGCGCGGCGTGATATTCGCAAACGGTGTCAAAACGGCTGACTAAATAAGTCGCCTACTTAACCCTCCGATCTTCAGGTGTGGTCTGTGAGTCCACGGTGAAATAAAAACCTTCTAATTTTTTTAATATGTTTTTTAAAATGTTCACGGTTACAATACCTTTCGAGAGCATTAAAAGCAATTGAAGTTCCTATATATAAATGATATTTTAATATCTATGTAGTCGCCGTGCAGTATTCTGTCCTGACAGACCACACCCGATCGAATTTGTAACAAATCTTGATCGATTTATTCTTTTCATCTTAAGTGCCATCTTATTTCTAAAGACCCGCATGGCGAATATTCTAAGTCGCAGGCTGTTTCAGAAGAATTTTGCAATGGAACTTTTGCAAGACATTATGGAAAAAAGACAGATCGACAAACATTTACCAAAGACCGTAAGAAGCTCAGTTATGAGGCTTACAGGTACTCTTCGAAAGGATGTATCAGAACCACAGCCTGGCTAGAGTTAATTATAAATATTGCAAAAGACGGAAAACCAGATTTTCTTGCAAAGTTTCTAAGAATTGGCTGTGTTTAGATAACGTAACAGTTTATTGTCGCGATTGTTATTAGGAAATGGTGGTTCAAGATTGAACCATTATAGTTTGTGTCACCGCCTATTTAATTCCCTTGTGTTAGTAAAATTTGTGTGTTTGAGTTTCCTGTAACATATATTAAAATATATAAAATGTGTTAGATTTAATTTTCTATTTTTTGCACTCATTTAAAAAAAAATTAATAAATTACAAGGCATTTTTTAGCCCTGACCAATAGAAAAACTAGTTTTAATAAGACAATATTTTGTAAATTATATCAAATGTGGTTTAGAAATTATTATTTTAATAGGATATTGACATAATAAAAAGTTTGTATACATTTTTGTTACTTTAATTATGGTCCTCGCAGACCCGACTCGACCGAATGTTGTACACATCAGCCACCCGACGACCGGAGGATTAAGGATTTGAGAATTCTTGTTCCACGTGTAAGCGCCAGAGTTCGCATCTGTCCTTAATTTTTCATGTATTCTTACTTTGTAATATATATCTATTTCACAGTTTGCATTTGTTGTTAATACCTATCAAATGTGTCCATGTTAACCTTTTATTCAAGCCGCGCATCTAGTACTCCAAATATGAATATGAATACGTATAGCAACTAATTCAGTGATTAATCGTTCCCCGTAGATGTATTCAAAGCGCTAAAATAACGCAGGGCCTCGTATACCTCGCATCTAGCTATTACTTCAGGTGTTCAGTGTGATTTACGGCCGCTCGCAAAAAAAGCCGACTTTTAGGAGAATGTCAAAGGCGTGATCGAACTGTCTTAAACTGTGATACTGGCTGATGTACCTACCATTCGAATATTCTTCAGCCAACAAATTATTATTAATATCATATCATTTTATTAATATATTTATTATAATCAAAATAGAACTAAAAAATTTACAAATATATTTTTTATAAAAATAATTTAAGAAAATTCACAAGTGTTCAATGGGACAGCCGGCGCCGTTATATTTATTAGTTTTTAAAATAGAAATATTCCGAAAACAGCTAAACGAAATGTCAACACATTATATATTTTTAAATAAAAAAAAAATATATCTATCTATTTTCGTTTTAATATTGAAAATTTAAACTGACTGTGTTTTTATCAACTTTACGATAGACCTGCATAATATTTTAGAACATTTTCTGGTGATCTAAGATGATCCCTACCACTTTTGTATTTAAGTTTTTTTTTTCACCTCGTATAATAACCGCGCTATACGCTGTCTAAATATAAGGAATGGCCCTGTACAGTGACGGGCTGCGTTCAAGCGAAATTCCTAACTTAATTGGTATAGGGGCTATGGATGTCTGACACAATATTGCAGAACCCCTTTATTTAAATAAAGTAAGATTAAGTACGTCATTTAAATGACCGATTCATATGTGAAATAAACTATCTTTGCATGGTTTAATACAGTTTAAAACACCATTTTCAGTTATTCTTGAGATATCTCAACAAACCAAAACATGTCTTAGTTGAAAGTAAAACAGAACTACATACCTCTTTACTCTCACTATTTACAATTTTAGATATTTCGTGACGTTATTGTTGTTATCAGGCCATTTGGTATGGTTTCTATCAGACTATTAAAACATAACATTTTAATAAAGTACAAAGAGCAGAGGCTGGTGTTCTCGGTGACGCTAAACTTTGGAAAGCGAGAAATTTTGTTTTGGACTGAAGTCTTATGTGAATTTTCTCGAATTTTTCAATATGCGAAAAGACTGTAATTTACACAAAATGTGAAAAATGCATTTATTTGCGTAAGTCTAGTCATGAGGTATTTCTCAATTCAATTACTTTTGAGTTATTGTATGTTGAAATGCGGCATTTCAATTAAGTAACCATAGTATTCTTGCTATTGTCTGAACATGAAAGTCAGCTTCAAAAAAAAATTTTCAAAAGGCAATTTTCCAATTCCGTTATAACGTTCAATTTTAGAACACACTGTTTATCAATAAATAAACCAAACAAAAAAGCAGGCATTATTTCTTCCAATGTAAGCCTGGATTACGTGTGAATAAAAAAAAATAAATATGACGTTTTATTGTTCAATAAAATGTGTCATAAGTAATAGCACAGATTAATCTCTGGTAATAGTATTAATAATAATCATATGCGTCAAAAAGCATGACATTAATTTTGTCAATTCAAAGCATCTCCATAATTTACTTAATCACGCTCTTCAATAAATATCCACCCTCTCATTATTTCCCCATACATATAGTTGTCTTTATTCATTCTAAAGTAAAATAAAATTCAATCTACTATAGTATTAACGTAACTTTTGTTTTACTGAACATATTGGAATTTAGAAATAAAATACAATACAATTCGAACGAAATTTATCTACCATATTTAATCTATAGATCATTCAACTTGGAAGTCAAATCTCAATAAAGAGTTTACAATTAGCACATCTTAAAAATTATAGCAGTCCAATAATCGAACTAACTGTCAGCAATGGAACCTGTATTGTGCTAAATCCATTTGCTGACTCAACATTACTACATTAGGCTTGCAATTTCGAACAAATTAGGGCCTAAATTATGCAATATTCAAAGGTAGTTCCTGTTTTTTCACCATCGAATATAAATTTACTTTCATAAAATCCTGCTGATAGGCAAAACAATTTCGTTCGCTCTAATTTATGCAGATTCGTATTGACATTGTCGAATCTGATTATTTACACACAGAAAATAATTTTAATTAAGTTTAAAGGAAATTAGTTTTTTTAAAATAGAGTTCAATTTTGTTAAATATATGATTTAGTGACGCATATTATACAGGGTGTTTTACGTAGGATTTCCACCCCCCTCCCATTCTTCATTAATTTTAAAGTAATCCCGCTAAACGTTTGTTCATTTTAAAGCTTAGCTTAAGCAAGTTTTAGTGGTGTTGTCACATTTAACCTAATTTGACTAAAAATTGTTTCTTCAAAATACCAAATACTGCATGCTTTTACTACATCTTAAGCGGAATAGTTCTTTTTGATGGGAAACTCCAAAGGTTACAAAATGTGTGATAGGCGGAACGGTAACCAAAGTGGCCCGTGCCGAACCGTTAACGCCGACAGTACTAGAACACGGTACAGTGCCGTTTCAGTCGCGTGATGTAGACATAGCGAGGTAAACACCTGTAAGCAATCGACAACATCGAGAAGGGCACGCGTACGGGTTAATTTGATGCGTTTGTGTTTGTATTTTATTTAATTACTGGTGTGATAACTGTGAGATCCTTGTGTTGTAGTGAGTTCTACCGGTGGTACAGATAAATTTAAAATGCCGTACTCTTGCTACGTGGTCGTGTAAATTACAAAAATGGGCCAAAAGTACACGCATTTTGTTTTCTGATGGACGAAGCAATGTCCAATAAATGGGCAAAGGCTCTTCACAGGCTCTCCATCCAAATTCATCATGGTTTGTGAGTTACATTTTGCCAAACAATATATAATAAATTGTTCTGCAGCAATGGATTCAAAAACCGACGAAACAATAACTCTAAGTTTAAAAATTCCTATACTAAAACGAGATGCCGCGCCGTGCCTACGATATTCCCTAACTGTCCTTCTTATTTATATAAACTACGTTGGGCAGTATTTATCTAAAACTAAAAAATTGCGCCCAAGTCGTGATGAATAATTACAGAAATTGAAAAATAAAAATTTTGCGATTAAAAATAGCTAAAGTGAGTTTGAAACTTATAAAAAATCATTTTCGCACTGCAAAGCATTTTGTTGTTTTTAACTCGTTTCAGATACTTGAATACTGGTTTCAAATCAGTGATCTGCAAAATGGTACATTGTTTAAATTAAAATATTCCCCTGGGCCTACTATAACATAACGTAACAAGTAAATTTTGGAGAGGCGACGTGCGACGTTCAAATAGGCGAGGACGTGACAACCCTGGAAAACGAATGGCGCAGCAGTAGAATCGAATCGGTGTTATATAATACGGACTATATAGATAGATTAGAAATAAGGCGTAGATATAGTTATTGTACGATAGCAGAGTCGACTCATGGCGTTATGTAATTATGATAACTGTACCGGCGAAGGTGTATTGGCGAAATAAAATGTATTACTAAAAAGTGTTGTTTACAGATCAGAAGTGGGATAACCTACGGATTGTGTTATTTGTTGTGGAGAACGGTGAAATACACGATTTCGGCGAGTTAAATCGCAGTGGCAACTTCTTTTTTTGTGAGTGGCGATATCACAAAAACTCATACCAAAAGGCGGGCGTTTGTTGCTATCCTTGACGGAGGATTGACATTTGGCGATTTTTCAGATATTCACGATAATAATAAACAAGTGTGTGCTAATTAATTAGTGATTATTGTAAAAATTGTGGCGTATTTTAATTGTGTTTATTGGCATTGGTGTTTAAAAGGCGTTTTTCAAGTGATTTCCTCCTGATGGAGGAAGGCATAAGTGACGAGTTAGAGCTCGATTACGAGTTGGAATTGAGCGACGGTGACCACGGCGAAGGCGATTCGGCGGTGGCAGACGAAATAGTCTCCATGGTACATAAGCTGTTGAAAGGCGGTTTGGCAACTAGTATCCAGCAGATTGTGGCGGCCGAAATGGCAAGGGCGGCGAACAAAAGGCGGCCCAAATGGTAAAGGCGATGAAACAAAGGGCGGCCGTTGGTACTGGCGGTACCAAGGGCAACAAGAAGGGCGAAAAATCAGGTGAGAGCGTTCCTCAGGCGATAGTAGAGCATGCTTGTAGCCATAGAGTGGACTCCGCTTGCAGTTCGGGCTGTATAGGGTCAAGGGCAAGGGCAGGTGGCGACATTATTGACCCTTTCGATCCTGATAGCCAGGACTGTAACGTAGTCAGGTGGTTGAGCAAAATTGATCAGTTGGGCGACATTCATGAATGGTCGAACTATGAGAGAGCGTATTTTATGCAGGCGAAATTGCAAGGCGCAGCAAGGGGCTGGTTTAATAGGCTCGATGAATATGAACTCTCATGGGAAGACTGGAAGGCGGCTCTTAGGAAGGCGTTTCCTAGAGTGCATGACTTTGCTCAGGTGCTCAAGGAAATGGTGGCGAGGGTTAAATTGAATGGCGAATCAATGACTCATTATTATCATGATAAAATGGCGTTGATCGAAAGGTGTGGACTTTCAGGCACAAAGGCGCTTTCATGTCTGATTGACGGTCTACCTCTCGATCTACAGGCGAATGCGAGGACATTTGGTTGCTCTTCCCCTGGCGACTTGTATACTGGCTTTCTTTCTTCTTTTGACAGATATCGGCGTCCATCAACCGATATTGTGGAAATGGAGGGGCAAGGAAGTCGAGGATCATGCGCAGGCGAAGGCGACGAAGACTTTGCGGTCTTCTGAGGCGATTCTCAAATTGAGAGAGACGTTTGGCGAATTTTGGGTATTCAAGGCGTACTATTTCCAACTGCTGGCGCGGGCTGGCGTATACGAGCAAGGCGTTTGCTGACTTTTTGGCGAGGGCGAAAGGTTAGGTTGAAAGGTGCATGCAAGTGAGTCTGACTGGCGAGGTGCAAAGGGCGAATGGTCAGGTTGAAAGGTGCATGCAAGTGAGTTTAACTGGCGAGGTGCAAATGGCGAATGTTCTGTTGGCGAAAGGCGAGAGCTATGTCGATTTAAAGGCGAGTGAAAATCTGACAAAGGCGTAATATAAAGGTGATCTTCGATAAAAGGCGTAAGGTTGCAACCGCATGCGAAACCCTTAGGGTAGGCGATTTGGGGTTATGGCGAATGCACAGATCGATAAGATCTGGTTGATTTACTGGCGAGTTAAATTAATGAGGGCATCAATTGTTGCAGAATGGCCGAATGTAACAAGTAAATTTTGGAGAGGTGACGTGCGACGTTCAAATAGGCGAGGACGTGACAACCCTGGAAAACGAATGGCGCAGCAGTAGAATCGAATCGGTGTTATATAATACGGACTATATAGATAGATTAGAAATAAGGCGTAGATATAGTTATTGTACGATAGCAGAGTCGACTCATGGCGTTATGTAATTATGATAACTGTACCGGCGAAGGTGTATTGGCGAAATAAAACGTGTTACTAAAAAGTGTTGTTTACAATATTCTGTAATAATAAATTCTGATTTAAATGTACATATTTTTATATGGCTGCAAAATACAAGTACTCCAAAATGATATTAAACCTGATTAAACCTTTTATCTCTGTTAATATAATGAACTGAAAGATTTATTATTTAATGTAAACAAAAATCACAAAAAATTGAGCATGAAAACTGAGGTATCAATCTTTTGTTTTTAATGGTTATTAGATTTGTCCCTTAAGAAAAATTTTCCAATTTTTTAAAACTGTCAAAATTTTTTACATACTTTCACTGCTCCAATTTCAATAGCATGTAACTTTCATAATAAGTTTTAAAAATGTTATCATTACACATCAATTGAATCACTGTTCCATAGTAAAGGATGCTGTCTGTTAAATTTTTAATATCTGCTATATTTTAAGAGATTATAATATTTTTTGTAAAACCTTGTCTTTTTTCGGCTTTTTGGGAGTTAGATCACACTGTGCGTTGTATCGTGCAAACTCCTTAAGTGATTATTATACCTTACGAGAAGCTTGTTTATGTTCAGTAAAAAACTTGTACCTAAATGCTGTGATGTGCAGTGGCACACAATTTTTCACGATTGTTTTGTTATAGCCTAGAAAACTAAAACAGAGTGTTATCCACAATACTGGAACAAAATTCTTGTACTCGTTTCGCTAACCATGTTAGCATCATCAGGAGATGATTAAAACTAAAATTAAAATCTACCTCTCCCTATAAAAATACTACTGTTTGTTTAATCAAGTGGAACTAAAAAGAACCAACTCTGGAATCCCGCAAGTCACGCTCGATTAACCAATACAATGAACTATATGGAATAAGCCCTCTATCTCTATTTAATCTATTCTTACATTTAATAATTCCCATACTTTCATATGCGTCTAATAATCTCCTCTCAGTTATATTATGAATTCATTTTAAATTTTTAATTGTTATTCTATGATTATTATCAAGAGCATGCTCGGCAACACTTGATTTTTCTGTTCTACCATACTTTAAATGGGCTATATGTTCCTTGAATCTCGTTTGTATAGATCTTCTAGTTTGCCCAACATATTTTTGGTTACAATCCATACATCCAATTTCATATATTTCCTTCTTCCTAATATTCCAATGTTGTCATTTAGATTACCTAATAATATCTTAATATTAAACTGAGTCTGGTATAGTAATTTTAAACCAACTACCTTAAAAACTTTTTCGAGTCTTCTAGTGTACTGAGGATTATACGGTATCGGAACATATTTTGTATTTTCATCCTGATTAACGAAAGGAGTGGGAATCACGAATGGAATTTCTAAACGAATGCCTATAAATTAGTTTATTTATTAAGTTAGTATTGAAACCATTAACTTTGGCTATATTCCTAATTGTTTCCTTTTCATTATTAAATTTTCCTCTGCTAAGAGGAAAGTTTACCATACGGTATACTAAAAAATGAAAGTTGGCCATTTTATGTTGGTCGCAGTGGAAGGAGTCATTAGGAATATATGGGTTAGTGGCAGTAATCTTTTTGCAATATCAAAATCTAATTTGCTACCGAGCTGAACATACAATTTTTCTCCGACTGTTTATAATGATATATGTGTATTGTATATTTGCAAATTATTACAATTCTCACAATCTTTTTATCTTTCCTGTAGTTATAAATTAAAACAACATTTAGAAATCGCATTTGTTGGAACGGTTGGTTGCTATGGAAATGTATATGTCCATAATAATTATAGTTTAACAATTTATGTCAAATGTTTTATTCCCATGGACACTAATCATTTTGCTGCCTAGACAGGAAAGTACTTACTTTGCTGCCAAGGCTGGAAAAGTAATACTTTGCTTATTGATATGTGTCTGCTAAATTAATATTTGCTGTCAATCGGAGCAAAAAATATTCTGCAGATGGTAAAAGGAAAGTAAAGCACAATCTTGCTATCCTTTTCCCATTTTGACACTTAAACATTACATAACTTATTTATATAACATACAAACAAATCCCAAATAACAAAACTTTTTCAATTTTAAATCATATGAGAATTTATTGCACTCCTGCCCGGGTAAACTCATACGAGTTACATCGAGTTTCAACTGCGCAGTATCCTCGCTTCACTGAGCTTCACGGATAAAATTTGCGTCCGTGACCCCGCTAAACAAGCCGAGTGTCGTGGCTTTTTTCTCTCTAGGCTATGGTCTTGTATTGGGATGTACTCGCTCGTAAAATCAAACACATCAAACTAGCGATTTTTAATTTTAAGGGTTTTCAAATCAAGTTTTATTTTATGAATAGTGTAGATATATTAAGTAGAAAAAAGTAAATAAAATTTTACCAAAAACTATAATTAAAAAAATATAGACACACCTAAAAATATACATAGATACAGTGCAATGTTAAAAAATAAAAATAAGGAAAAAACTTGTTTAATCTAGAGGCGAGTACTTTCTAATACCAAAGAATCGGGAAAAATTGTGAGATACTCATAAACCATAGTATAAGTGATTATAAGTACGCCAATGCACATCACAGACATCATTTAAGTACAATTTTTTTATTAAACGTACACAAGCTTTTTCGTAAGGTTATGATAATCACATATAAAGTTTGCACGATACAACGCACAGTGAGAGCTAGCTACCAAATTGTTGAAAAAAAAATCAAGATTTTACAAAAAAAATAATAACTCCTAAAATATAGCAGATATAAAAAATTTGACAGGACCCTTTCTTTGCTATAGACCAGTGATTCGATTGACGTGACAAAATTTTTAAAAATTATTGTAAAAGTTACATGCTATTGAATTTGGAGGAAAAATCACCGTCTTCTTGTATACAAGATTTTTTCAAAATTTAAAAAAGTCAAATATGGAAAGTTTTTCCTAAGAGATAAATCTATTAATTATTCAAAACCGTAGGTCGATATCATGTCTGGTAAAGAAAATATATAGGTTTCAGTATCAGTATCAGTATGGAAGGGGTGGCCCATAGCGGGCCTTGCACTTAGGCCACCAATTGAAACCATTGTGCCTCCAGCCCGCATTAGAGAACCTCCAGGATGCCGGTCCTCCTTAAGAAAGCCTGCATCTCCTTCAGACTAACACGATGCACTGAATCTGGCTCGATCGACGTCATGCCAAAGGTTCTGAATCTTGCCCACGCAGAGGCGGGGCATTCCGTAAGTAGATGGTATGGGGTCTCGTCGCCCTCCATGCACCATCTACACTCCGCCCCCTCTGCAATTCTCAGCAGGTTCAGGTGCCGTCTAAGCCTACAGTGCCCTGTGTAGAATCCTGCCAGGACCCTGCACTCCTTCCTAGGTAGGCACAAGAGTCTCTTGACAAGACTCTTCGCCATCCCACGTCTGTCTCATCCCCGGAGCCATCCGCCATACCTCCTCCGCCCCACCCTCCGTCCAGGCCTCCAAAGCTCCTTCGCAGACACACTGGTCGATCCCCACACAGGGGTCAGTGCGGAGCCTTCTCTAGCTAAGGCAGCACTAGCCTGGACGCCATTTTCATCTATCCTGGCCACCAAACAACCGATCCGTGCATGAGCATCGGAGCGATCATCGTCCTGTATATCCATAGCATAGTTTTCGGCCCAAGTCCCCATGTCCCTCTCAGCGCCCTACGAAAAGCCACAGGGCACTGAACGCTGCCACGATCTTGAGCCGAATAAGTTCCTGAAAGGTCACTTTGGAGTTCAACCAGACACCCAGATACTTGATGCGTTTCTTCGCCACAAGATGGGTCCCTTCCAACGTGATGTTGGGAGAGACCTCCAACTTCCTTTTCCTGGTAAAGGTGATCATCTCTACCTTGCTGAGATTCACTCTGACTTGGTTATCCCTACACCACTGTGAGAATCTTGTCAGTGCTTCCTCCAGAAGCCGCTGCAATATTCCCACCTCGGTACCTTGTGCCATAATCACCACGTTGTCTGCATAGACCCCATGCTCTACTCTCAGAATACGTAGGATCTCGTCCACCACTAGGTACCACAGGAGGGAGGACATTATCCTCCCTGAAGGCATCCCCGCTATGACTCAACTCCAACCACCCCATCTTCCAGCCTAGCCTCGACCCTCCGCCCAGTGAGCATGGAGCGGATACAGCACGTTATGACCGGACTTACCCCCGTTCGCTTCACTGATCGGTAGATCGAGCCCACGGCTGTGTTATTGAAGGCTCCTTTAATATCCGCAAACACGCACACCGATAGTTGTCCGCCTCTCAGCCCCTCATACAGCCTGGATACCAGGTGGTGAAGAGCCGAGTCCACCGACCTGCCAGTTCGATATGTGTACTGTTACGGACTCAGAGGGGCTCTTAGAGGCACCCACTCCCTAAGGTATCGGTCCACCAGCCTCTCTAGTGTCTTCAACAAGAACCTAGTGAGACAAATAGGTCGATAGGATTTCGTATCGGTATAGTCGTTCCTTCTCGCCTTGGGAATGAACATCACTCTGCTGTGCTTCCAGGGCTCCTGCACATACCCGTGTGCGATAGAAGCCCTGAAAGGTTCATCAGCGTCTTAAACGGGGCGAAGGTCTCGATCGCCCACCTTAGCCTATTGGAGAAGACCATCTTTTTGGCATTGACATAGTCAGCTCTAATGCTGAACCCGGCCCCGCCCGCACTTTTTTGTTGTAAGTGCAGCTTGAGCGATTTTGAAGATATTTAAGTGTTCCCGTACTTTTTACTTTTACAAAAAAATGCGTTGTTGGCACATCTCAGCAAATACAAGAGATGAAATTTTAAAAAATTGGGGCCTCACTAAATTTGATACGCCCAATTTATTGTAATAAAAATAAGTGGGGCGTTCAATTTAAGATAACAAAATGACTCCCTGTAGCGCAAAACTGGAAAATTTGGCAACAGTGCCGATATCATGGTTCAATTCTGCATGCCCGGAAACCCACAGGAACCGCATTTTGTAAATGCAGCTTGAGCGATTTTGAAGATATTTAAACGTTCTGGTACTTTTTACTAAAAATGCGTTATTGTCACCTCTCAGCAATTAGAAGAGATACAATTTTGAAAATTATGAGCTTTACTAAATTTACTACGCCCAATTTATTGCAATAAAAATAAGTGGGGCGTTCCATTTAAGATAACAAAATGACTCCGTGTAGCACAAAACTGGGAAATCTGGCAACAATGCCGATATCATGGTTCAATTCCGCACGCCCGGAAACCCACAGGCACTGAATTTTGTAAATGTGGCTTTAACAATTTTGAAGATATTTAAGCGTTCCGGTTCTTTTCACTAACCCTGTATATCAAATTCTAGTGTGTTATTATCGTTCCTAATCACTAAAGTATCCAAAAATGGAAGTTTGCCATTGTTCTCGACTTCATAAGTACATTTAATGGTAGGTAAACGGTTGCTTAATTTGGTTACATTATATTAGCGGCGAAAATGTCATCCACATTCCTGTACCATACCCTTGGAAAATATTCGAACTCTTGACTAATTTATTTTCTAATTTACTTCTGAAAAAGTTAGCTAAGAACGGCCATAAACAGCCATACCGGTGTTACGGTATTGTGTCAGTTTTAGTGCATGTTGCCGAAGGTTCCAAACCCTAATATAATAAAGTTCAAGTTACAAATAAAAAAAAAGGTTTTATTATATTTTTTTCGAGATTTTTGCATCGAAAATGTCTACTTTTGAGAAGAATCGATGGGATGGTTCGACTGGCTGAAGTTTCATGTATGATATATTTTATCATTCCTGTGAGGAATTAATAAAATAAAATTATTATTCTGTTTTGTGTGGATGAAGTTTAACTTCTGGTGTGCACACATGACGTCTGTAAAGCTGCGATTTCCTTTACCAGAAAGTCAAAATATTTTTTCAGAAAATCATTTGCATAACCGCGATAATTCACACCGAATATGTGTTAAGCTTGCAGGCGCCCCCGTAGTAAGCGAGATCGCGTCCCTTGGTTTTACTTATAATATAGCAGTTTTTTTGACAAATCACGACGAAATAGTAAAATTTGTTGATTAAGGTTGCGCTCAAAATTTAGTCAGTAAATGATATGTACATGGTGATCACGATGATATTCAACTCTTGTTTCTTTCTCGCGCTAGGTAAAAGTATTAAAGACAAGGAAGGATTATGTAAGCTTTTTGCAACATATATTGTAGCATAAACCAGATATTGCAGAAACTAGTTACAGATCAAAGTCAAAATAATTTATGTTTGATTCTGCCTTCAATTCTGAACATATTATAATTACCATGTGTCCGAATTAAGCCATTTTTTACTTATTAGCCCTTAAAAAATTAATACGTAGTATAGGAAATACATATAAATCGAGAAATATATTATTGATTTTCCTACCTTCACTATTGAATTTTTCAATGAGTAATAGATCAAAAAGGGTTTTGTTTAGATATATGGTATTAATACAAATTATATTTAAAATTTATGGGAGATTCTAAAAATTAATTAATAAACGAAGTATTCCATTTAAAAATATAAAACTTAGACCAGTAACTTTTTCCTGCAATTCGGTTTCACATGAAAATTGCACAAGTCCAATTTGACAGGAAGTTCAGAAAATTTATAAAGGAATGCTTCAAAGAAGAAAACTTTATTGATTTCTAGAAATTATTTAACATTACCTTTTGCTTCATTATTATTTTGAATAGGAATAGGAGAAAAATTATATTTGTATAAATAAATAGACCTATGCAAAGTTCATCCATTTATTTATCATAAATGTTGTAATTGCGCAAAGTCCATTTCATAAAAAATGGTATTATTTTTTATTTATAATAATATTATGTGAAAAAACCAGTAGAGATACAAAAAAAAATAATACATAAAACGAAGTATTAGAACAAGAAAATTAATCTTGTTGAAGGTTATAGTAAAAAACATGGTGATCAGATTACATCGTATTCTTTAAACTTTGTAACAGTCCGATTTTGCCAGTGTCAAATATTTTTGAATTACATTTATACGCCGCATTTAGAAAATAAATGATGCTATATTTACCACTAATTGGTTTATTAATTATATATTTATTGATTCGATTTGCTGACAAGACGCTTGAAATTGCCGCCTTTCTTAATGTAAATTAACTCTATTCTAAGCATGGGTTAACGATATATTCGTATTAGCATTTATAACACGTTGTGACTATATTTATTTTAGGTGATAAACGAAGCAGATTGTTATTAGTATAGCTTGATTTAATTTATATTGCATTGCCGTAGAACGGCCAGCGAACCGATTTATGTTTTTAGGAATTCTGTTAATAAAACCCGCCTTTACGCTGCATTAGACTCGTCGATTCATATTTTATTATTGATTTGAATATTTAATAGCTTTTTGGAACCCCTTGGTTGCCGGCTTCAATCACCGGCCGCTCATTTCTGAGATCGTTAGATCGTTTTGGGACCTCTGCTTTTATTTTTTCACCTGGCTGCTTCACATTCAGGCTACAATCGATACCGGGCGAACAAGCCATAAGAAAAAAAAGACAGACGAGGATACATCCGAGATGGACACAGATGTAGCACCCATCTCTACAGACAAAAAAGACCAAAAAACAGACAAACCAAAAAACTCACCCGTGTCCACCTTGATTAATACTAGCGCTGACGGAATACCTCCTGATACTTCTGCGTCCCGAGTAGAAGACCGCCCTAAGGAAGCTTTTAAAGTCCCTTATAAGACTATAGGGTTCAAAAAGAATGTCCGGGAAGTGAAGTTAGACCTCGGAGGGGGTGCAAACATCCCTCTAAACAATAGATTTGAGCCACTATCTGACTGCGATGACGATAACATCAACGTGCTTTCGTCCTCAAACATGAGCGATAGCACGAAAATGCCAATAAGAAGAACAAGCATCCGTCCTAAAAAGAAGGCACCTGCACCCCAAAAGACAAAAGTAAGCCCACCACCGCCCGTGGTATTACAGGGCAAAATACAATCCCACAGGACATTGCAAGACGATATGCAAAAACTCCATATCGCCAAATTTACAATCAAATACGCAAAGAATAGCACAATTATCTATTTTGACACCGAAAAAGACTGGGCGACTTTCAAAAGGAACTGTGATAATGAACAAATACAGTATCATTCTTACGCCGACCGCAACCAGAAGACCCATGCCTACGTCCTGAGGGGTCTAGATACAGATATCAATCTAGCAGATATAAAAAGGCACTTAAATGATGAGTATAACTTGAACGTAAGACACATATTTCTTATGAAGAAAACCAGGGTACCACTGTACCTGGTCGTCCTTGAAGCCACGGTAACCCTAAAAAGGCTACAAACTGAAATAAGGACGCTAATGAACGTCAAGATCTCCTGGGAGAACAGGAGAAATGTCAAACCAATTATGCAATGCCGACGCTGTCAAGGGCACGGACATTCCATGACGTATTGCACCAAAAATTACAAGTGTTCAAAATGTAGTGGGAATCATGAGATTACGTCATGTACCAGTGACGTAATCAAGTGTGCCAATTGTGGAGGGCCACACCGCTCCATAAACCAGGAATGCCCGGTTTACCTTTTCAAAATAGAGCAACTGGCGGCGACAACAAAGGCGCCAGAGAAGAAACTAGTTCCTGCTCCCTTGCCCGTCACGCCGGCCTGGCAGGGGCAAGGGCGTCGAGACTTAGGCCGGGATACAAATAGAAGACCGGAACAACAGGCGCAGAGGTCGACAGCCGAAAGAAGGCCTCCACCCCCGAGGGAGAACTATGAGGGAGACTTCCCCAACACCTTAAGGGCCGCTCAGCGTGCTGCACCTAACAGGAGCACAGAAAGAGATAACGCAGTAAGTGGTACACAAATACATGATCAATTCAATAATCTATCAAAAATTGTAACAGAGATAAACTCGCTGGTAAATGTAAGCGAGTTGTTCTTTGCATTAGATGAGTTTTGCTCGATGTTAAAATCATGCAATGGCGATAAAGTCGAAATAATGCAGGGAACGATTCGCTTCTTTACCACCGAAGTACACAAGTACAATATATAGATGGCTTGTTATAAATGTATGTTTGTAATGTATTGTCCTGGAATTGCAACGGCATTCGTAATAAACTTGGTGAATTTAAACATTTCCTGTACAATTCCAATTATCAGATTGTTTTCCTGCTTGAGACGCGCCTCGACCCAGGCTTTAAACTGAAGCTTCGTGGGTATAGTGTCGAGCGCTGTGATAGACTCGGACCGGGAGGGGGTGTGGTCTGCCTGATACACCGGTCTCTGCGATACAAAAGACGAATGCGCATAAATACGCTCATTGAGCATGTTAGCATCGAGCTGGACGGTGGCCGGTGTATCAGCGGCGGGTACGCGCCTCCCGCTCTTCGCATAGCACAGGCCGACTACTTGGCCCTATTACCACCGAATACGAGGTCTGTCCTTGTGGGTGATTTTAACGCAAAACATATCTCGTATGGCGATAGCGCTACCACCCACAAGGGCGTTATCCTGCGCCAATTGCTTGAAGACAATCTTGATATCCTGTACCTTAGAACACGTCATCCTACATTTTACCGTGGAAATTACAGGCCTTCATACTTGGATGTCGTGATCGCCCGTGGGATACCTGACATCTTGGCACCTAAGGTCGTTAGCGGTCTAAGCTCGGATCATCTTGCAATTAAGATGTGCCTGACTGGCGTCAGGCGGCCGGAAGCCATTGGGACAAAGATCTCATACAGAAATCTTGATTGGAAGGCGTTCCGGGATAGGTTAAACGGGATGACGGTTATCCCTAAGCAGATCGAGTCCATCCAAGACTTGGAGGCCGAAGTTGACACACTAACCCGAAATATCCAGCACGTCAGAGACGCTATGTGTCCGGTAGTCAGGAGGCAATCTTTTTTAGAGACGCTTCCTGACGAAATCCTAAGCTTGATTAATTTCCGGAACCGTATCAGGCGCAGATGGCAGAGAACTCGCGCCGGAATCGATAAACAAAGGACCAACGCTCTGACGGACGAAATCAGGAAGAATATCCGTAGTCACAGAGACGCGGTTTGGATGACCTTCGTGAATGGGCTCGGTACGGCAGGCGGTTCGCTGTGGAGGTTAGCGAGACAGGTCCGCAATGCTGAAGCGCAAATGCCTGCCATTCGTAGCAATGGACAGGACTATATAGGCGACGCAGATAAAGCTGAAGTATTTGCGGATTTCCTCGCTGATATTCACAGTGAAATACCGGACACCGTGCCATTGCACGCCCAAATCGCGGAGCAAACTTCCAAGTTTACTGGAAGATCATATCCGATACCGCCCTCTGTGATGGATAAACTTCGTGTGAGTCCATCAGAGATACGTGGTGCTCTCCGCCGTCTGCCAAAAGATAAGGCTCCGGGACCTGATCAAATCCCGTACCTGCTCCTCAAAAACCTTCCCTCCAAGACCATTGTACATTACATGCACATAGTGAACGCCGTACTTCGTTTGCAACACTTCCCTAGTTCCTGGAAGATTGCACACGTGGTACTGTTCCCTAAGCCCGGGAAGAATCCCAAAAGTCCCGCATCTTATCGACCGATATCCTTGCTCAATACTTTGAGTAAGCTTGCCGAGAAGCTCTTGTTGCCCAGGATCAATGAGGCAGCCTCGAACCGTCAAGTACTGCCTGCGGAGCAGTTTGGATTCCGTGGCGGGCATAGCACAAATATGCTCGCTGCGAGAATCGTACAGGATATCCTTGACGGATTCAACATGAGGCATAGCACGTCTCTACTGCTCCTGGACATCGAGAGAGCGTTCGACCGAGTGTGGCACGACGGGCTGCTGTATAAGCTCTTTAAGGAGCTGAGCTTCCCGTTACATACAGCAGCACTGATCGCGTCATACCTGGCCGGACGTACCTTCTCGGTACGCGTCCACAACTCGGTCTCGACTTCGAGGCCGATACAGGCGGGGGTGCCTCAGGGAACGGTACTATCACCGCAACTTTTCAGCTATTATATAGCAGACCTACCGTCCCATCCCGATACTTCCTTGGCGTTCTACGCCGATGATACCGCCCTTTATTCCCATGCCTTCACCGCACAGGAGGCAGTAGATAATCTAGCAGCACACATGGAACGCGTGGTAACATTCTATGAAAATTGGAAAATTCGGCTAAACCCGAATAAAACCGAGTTAGTTATTTTCACGAAAAAGCGAACCAACATTGCAGCACGGCCAATTAGGGTGCAAAACACCCTTATCCCTCCTAAATCCCACGTCAAATATCTAGGAATCTATCTGGACAGGAGCCTTAACTTTTGTCGCCATGTGGCATATATACACGAAAAACATCACTGTATTTTCGAAAAGTTAAGGCCTCTTGTCCGGAGTGGTTCCTATTTAAGTCCTGGCAATAAAATAACTTTATATAGGTCCATCATAAGGCCATTCCTGCTGTACGGGGCACCTGTCTGGTGCTCGGTTGCGGAGTGTCATAGAAAAAGAGGATCCAGATTATTCAGAATAAGTATTTAAGGGCGGCCTTCTCGGCGGGGCCGCGCACCCGGATCAGCGACTTGCATGCTTGGTCAGGCGTAGAGTATGTCAACGAACATATTGACAAACAGGCATGTAAGTTCTATGAACTGGGAGTGCGCGGCTCAACGAGGACCGCTAACCTGGCGACCCTGAGATATGACCCGCGGGACGTGCCCAGACATGGCCCGGTACACAGGAAGACGACGGTGTACTACCTGCAACCCAGGCCGCCTTAGACGACGGACCTATTCCCATCCCTGATCCTAAAAGACCCGTCAAACTTCCCCTTTTGTGCCCCTGGGACTCTCGAGAAATCGAGATCTACCAGGAGCACAGAAGTCAACCCATCCTGACCCACTGACTAGACCCCAAGAACAGGCACCGCCCATCTCGCCATTTTAGCGAGGTGGGCGGGGCGTGCTTAGGGACACGGATCTCCTATAACAATCGTCAACCGTAGCTAAATGTTATGAGTATACATCGTATACACACTGCGATCGAGCTGCCTCTTGTTCCCCTGCTCCGTGCAGGCGAATTACGGCTACACGTAGCCAAGCATTATGATGTTTGGTTGCAATTCCCACCTCATTGAGATTACAAAAGTAATCTCTGATCCTTTTTGTTGTGCTGTCTTGTATGTTGTATGTTGTATTGCCCCCATAACCAAAGAAACGTGGAATGGGGTTTTTCACAGTGTTTTTCCCCATGTTGCCTTTCCCTCATCTTTCCCTTTCCCCCTCCTCAAAACAAGCCAGCTATTTCGTCATGCTATTTGCAATCCATCACGCAACACTATTGAAGGGCTCAGCCCAAGCAATAAAGATCATGTATTTGAGTGCCACCGAAAATATATTATTAAACATAGCTGGCATTACATCAGCTGCCAACTTCTGTTAGGTGTGGCGCGTTGAGTGGCCATTAGTGGCGCTATTAAGAGCGTGCGAGGGGCACACACACGTGCCACCTTCTAGATTTAAAGTTATGTGTAATATATCATAGGTGAAATTGTAATTTCAGATTATTTAAAATAAATGTATTATATATATATATATAT
>MU184091.1:32154-58104 GCA_016904865.1 Pissodes strobi | reverse complement strand
TTTAATGGAGCTTGCAAAGCTTAGATTGCATTTTAGAAAATCTCACGTAACCAATTCATTCTTAGGAATGCTATACGGTGAACAAGCCTGTCTAGTAAAATTTTAGTTAAAAGGTTTCAATATCATCGCAATCTCTTTTTTCTTGTTGAGGCCATAATATATATATTGTTTTACTTTTTACCACCCATAGCAAAAATATTAGATAACTAGGTAGATAAGCATTTATTTCAAAAGAAATTTGTAAGGTACAAAGTTTGAAATACGTCAAAGATATATATGGAATAATAAAAAACATAATAAAAAAGAAATTACACAATTAAATACCACAAATCTAGACACAAAATCCCCCATTGACATTCTAATTAAAGTCCAGATATTCCTGAATGGTGTAGGGTTCAATGCCATTCAAGTAATTAAATGGGTATTTCTTAAATTGGGAAATATTATTTATGTTTTGAATTATTTTAGATGGTAAATTGTTATAAAAGTTGACAGCTGCATAATGACAACTCTTTACTGTCAAGGATAATGAGTGTTTTGGAAAGTTATAATCTAACATTTTACCTCTTGTACAATAAGCATGGTCTCTTTTAAATGATGGAAATTTTTGGGATGATTTTTGAAAAACACTATGCACTCATAAATATAATTTCCAGATGTCGTTAAAAATTTTTGTGTCCCAAATGCACCACGACATGATTGAGTGTAATCCATATTTAATAAAATCCTTAAAGCTTTTTTTAGTATACCTAAAAATACTCAAGATATATTTGTAGCTTGGCCCAAAAATATTATACTAAATGAAACACGTTGTTGACATGTCAACAATGACACATTTTGTTGTTCCACCAAAAACGTGGTTCAGGCATCTTTTTGCCTGTAATTATATAAAGATTTTTATAAAATGTGACTTTTAACTTGCCAATTGTGATTTGACCGTTGTTTGTTGGTGTTGTTTGTTTTCTCCTCGTCGATGTATTTCTTCAGGTCCAATGATAAGAAATACTGATGATGGCACAGGCCGAAAGCACTCTGTTATGCTTCTATAGGAAGTCCTTTTGAATTAAATTTTGCATGGAATACAAAGTGTTTCATTTAGTTTGATTCATACATGCCACGCTCTTCACCCAAAATATTATACTATATCTCAATAGAGATAGAAGAGAACTGTGGTAAAACATACGGTCAATGTCGTAGCATAAATATCTAATTATTATTCTTAGCATATAGCATGCCGTTGCTAGTCTTTTACACAGGGAGTCAATATGGCAATCCCACCTAAAATTTCCATCAATATACAAACCCAGAAATTTGCACGAGTCTGCAATAAAAATCTCAGAATTTCTCTTGATAGTATCAGGTACATCCTTCTTATTTCCAGAAATCTTGAAGATAATGCCCTTCGTTTTTTTCTGTATTGAAGATAAGCCCATTGTTGTGAAACCATTTTTTTAATAATTAGAGCTGTTCTTCTGAATGACGCAATAATGTGTTGATATTTTTATTCTTAATTGATAGATTTGTGTCACCAGCGTATTTTACAATAATTTTTAAATTATTAAAAACAGCAGAAGGCAGGCTATTTAAGTAAACAATAAAGAGGAGTGGCCCAAGTATACTTCCCTGTTGAACACCTAGTTTTACTGATAGTTTTTCAGATATAAATCTGGAATTATTATTTCTGATGACCACCGGAGTTCTATTTGAAAGTTATGTTTTTATCCACGACAATGCGGGCCTTACCTGAACAACTTGCTTAACAAATCAATGTGAGAAAGACAGTCGAAGGCATTGGAGAGGTCCAGAAAAAGACCTCATGCAACCTCCCCCCTCTCCAAGGCCTCTAGCGTTCCTTCCACGAACTCAAAAATGGCTGTGTTAACAGATAGGGTTTCCAAGGGTCCATGCTGAACGTTTGAAAATATGCCGTTAGATATAAAAGATTAAACTAAGTCATAAAGAAACAGAAAATATAATTTTTCAATAAAATGCAGCAAAATATATTTTATTTCACAGTTGAGTGGTATTTACGTTTAAGATTGAAACTGAACTATTGCAATTAATAACATTTTACATTTTTTAGAACTGTAAATTGACAAAAAACTAATAACCAATAGCAAATCCAAGGAAAGTAAGTGATAATGCTTAGAAATCAAAGTGGCAATTTAGCACGAAAACTTCAGAGTGCAGAGTTTTAGAATGCAATGTTGCTAAGTTTATCAAAAAGTAATAAATTGAGCTTTCTTATGACTAGATTTAATTTATTTAGCTATCTGTGATGCATCGCTGAAAAGCAATAAAATGCCATTTTTAAGGCAGATAGATAGGCTAATCAAATATTGAATATTGCTTTCATATGGAAAAAAACATGTTAATAATGGTTCAATAAAACTGAAACTTTGTAAATAGAACCTAACCCAAACGGGCATCTTCCTCATAAAGATTTGCTCCAAAAATATCTATACAAATCTTATACATTCTTGTAAGTATAAACATTTCAACAGGTTTTCTAAAGTTCAACATTTAATTTTTTTGAAAATATCTCAACGATCTTAAAAGCTACAGCCGTTACTATAAGAATTGTCAAAAACTTTCCCCGTTTAGCCGTGTTTCTCTTGATATATCTTAGTTCCAATATGTTCACCAACAATTTGGGACAATCTGTATATTCCCCACAAGAAGGTAGTTACCAGCTTGGGCCGTTAGCTATATGAATGTATCTTTTTGACAGTAAAGCAAATAGAAACTATAAGTTATTTAACTAAGCTATGCAGATACAGAAATACAAATAGTTGAAAGTGAAAACAGAGAAGAAGAAAAGGAGGAAGAAAAAATAATAGAAAAAAAAGAAAAGGCAGGCAGAAGAATAAAAGAAAGAAAAGAGGGAAAAATAGTAAAAATTAAAAAAATAAAACTCGAGCTTCATGATCATAAACATTTTTAAATAACTGAAGACTACTGGACTGCAAACTTTTTGCTAAATTAATCGTTTAGCGACAATTAACCTTAATTGAAGTGTATTTAAACATTTGGAAAATACCTGATATTTATAAATATTTCTGTCTACTTTGTTGTTACCCTATTAACCCTGAAAAATATTTTCGTATTATGCAAGGCAGATAAAACGCCAAAAAATAAATTAATCGTTGAGAAAATTGCCACAAAAATATATGTAATTTTAGATAAAAAATTGACAAAACTAAACTTAGCCTTATATGTAGATGAATAAAATAAGAGTTGCTATACTGTATATGTATGTATATAGATAAAACTCGTGGCACGTAATTCCTGTCTACTGAGAAACTATGTTCTTCTGAACATTCTAAATACTGCAATGACATTTTTACAATGAACCCTTTAGCGCTCTCATTTAAAACAATATCAGCGTTAGAAGAGACATTAAAGGGAAAATCCGACAATAAAGTGAGATCTCTACGGCGTTGTGTATGAATTATGTAAGGTTCTTGCTTTGGTGACTTATTATGCATGTAAGACATTCTTACCTAACGAAAAATGTGAATAAACCCTCTAAAACTTGGCTTCAATTTGTATTTATTATCCGAGCCTGTATAAAATGTTAAAATCATTCTATATGTTTGGTTCTTTGGAATAAACCATTGTAAGAGCATACTATAGAATTTTAGAGTTATTTATGTTACATATTATTTAGAATTTCACGGGAACGATTTCTGTCTACCTAGTGTTGTGTACCTGTGTTGAGGGACGTTTTTAGATTTGGTAATCGATATTGGGAATTTAAGAAGCATACAATCATATAAGATAACACGTAGGATAAAGTCGAATGTATAATTTTGTCAGAAAGAATTTTATTCTTCCAAAAAATGCGCATTCTTATATAATAGCATTATGACATTGATGTCATTTAATTAAAATTGCTAACATTTACATCCACTTCAATCCAGAAAAATTACTGCCTGTTTCCACTAAAGAAGCATTTCCATTATGCATTAATAAAATTAATAAGTTGCTATCCATTTTTAGTTCAGCTAATTTAAAATTCAATCAATGTTTGTTTTAAAACTTCAAGACGCCCGAAAAACAAGAGCGCCTACTAGATTTCTTATTAAAACTTTTTTAATAATATAAAGCCAGGTTAATTTAGTAAGTCGCGAGGAGCTTCGTGCTTATCGGTATACACTAAAGCCAAGCAAATTATTATTATGCAAAAATCGGCCCCGTTTTTTATTCAATCGATATTACCCTACTTAAGATACAATCTACGTACTGACAGACCGAGTTTATGAACCGTGTTCGGTTTATATCAAACTAATAAACTACTGAGGGCCCAGAATTTATTCGTTTTTTTTTTGAGCCCGATATAATTTTAGACCTTTGTTGCATGATTTACTGAAAACGCGGAACGATAAATTCCACTGAAAGGAACGACATAATTCAAGAACATAATGATGGCAGAATCTTTAGTTGTTGAGAATTTTATGTTAGGATTTTGTTTAATAGGTTCATTTATCGTCGTAGTTGGGTCTTTGATGTTTCATCCTTTTCTGAACTTTTAACAAATAAATGCCGTATTCCATGATAATTTTAGATACTTGTCATTGAAAGTTATATGTTGCTGTTTATAATTTTTATGTCCAAATATCAAGATTCATTACTGAAAAATTCTTTGCAAACTACAGTTTTGTTAATTACATTTCACAGCGTAAGTACTTGTTAAGGGTTGCGTCGTGACCAAGTTCATATATTTAATTCCTCCTGCGGTATAGATCCAAGTGACAATTCCTCACTTAATTCTTATGTTTTAATTAGGTTGGCCTTCGGTTTATTCATTCATGCTGGTGCAAGATTTGGAGAAGCAAAAAGTGAAAAGAAAAAAAAGGAGAGTAAGAAGACGAAAAAGGAAAAAGAAAATCAGGAAGAAAAAGGAAAATGAGAAACGTTAAAAGAAAAAGAAAAAGGGAAAGGGCAAGGAAAAGAAAAAGGGTAGATAAATCATATCAGAAAAGGAAAAAGGAAGGAAAAAGAAAGCGAATAAGAGGTTCAAACTGTTAATTAAAATAAGGAGATGAATTTGAGACAGATAATTAAAGGATATATACAGGTTGATACACTTTTATCCAGTACGGTAGAGATCTAACTCTCTTCTCCTTTAATTGAACCGTTTGCTTTCGCCAACCATGTTGTTTCAGTGAGGTGAAGAGCATACCGCATTACGCTTCTTCTTTAATTAAACAGCTGGCTGGCGGTCTTTTCATCTATGCCGAAAATAAAAGTTGACCATAGAGAAACATAAGGGAAAAAGGAATAAATAAAAAAGGCAAAAGGATAAGAAGTTAAAAATAGTGAATTCTAAATTTGCTCATTTCATGAAAAATGTAATTCCTATATATTCATAGGCATTTTTTCTTATTTCTCAATTTTCATTCGATTGGAAGTAATTAAAAGCATATATTTGTCCACGTGATATATTATATAGGAATCTCGTAAGGAAGCTGGCGAGGCTTAAATTTGATCAAGGTTGCGTAATTTAGTTTTCAATACAATATGCTGTAGAAAAATGATTTCACAAATTCCGAGTACTTCAGGAGATATCTAGAAAAAATCATCGAAATTGCTGATGCAATTTTTTTCCCTTGCCTTCATTTCTGGAGATGCCAACTAATTTTGAAGTGGTTGTCATTTTTTATCATCTACAAGATGACATTATCAGATTTTTCACTCTAACGTTTCGTCTTTTAACCCAAACTGACCCAAACTACATGATTTTATAGTTATTTATACTATAAGGGATGTAAGTGACATTTACTAGTCGAGGACGATTTTGTGCCCGGACCATAGCGAGGGCTGAAAATATAGTTCGAGATTATTAAATGTCCTTACATCCCGTGGAATATATAAGATTTTTTCTCCTCGCTGCAGAATTTATTCTTGGATTTTTATTAATTTAATTCGATACTTTTCGCATGAAATTATGAAGACAGCTCTGGCCGGTTTCTATAGCGTCATAAACATTCTAATATAATCAATAAGGTCAAGCTGACAGTTTATTATTAAAAATTGTGAAAAATTTAAATTATTGATTTGTATAATAGCCAAATGGATATAGACCAATCAGCAAATATCGCATGTCTGTCGCTGCCAGAAAAATCGAGGAAGAGATATGAAGCAACGTATCAATCTAAGCGTACTTTCACGAAAAATCTGCTGTATTAAAGTCTCCATCAAACTTATGGTGTGAATGTCGAAGTCCACCATTTTCATAGAGGAAAACATATATATTTCCAAGTATCCTAAACTTCGAGTATTTAAAAAAAAGAAATAACGGGTATAAACCTAAAAAATCCAATGTGTTTGACAGGGAAAATGTGAATAAGTTCCTGTTTGAAGCCCCCGATGATATTTATTTAAAGATGATGGTTGTAATGATAATGGGAATTGCTGGAGCGTGCCTTTCTAATGAACTCTGTGTAATGAAAATGGACAATGTTACTTATAATTGTTACTATTCTGATTCCAAAAATCGAATGGCACGTAAATTTACAGTGACTAAAAGTGACGATGAGAAGGTTTGTTATTTCAAAATAGTTCAAAATTACATTGATATAAGATCTCACATGACGAATTTTAATCCTCGCTTCTTCATGCAATATCAAAATGGAAAGTGCTTAAATCAGCTTGCCGGGAAAAACACGATTTCTTCAATTCCAAGTAAAATTGCTACATTTCTGAAGTTTGAGAATTTTAAGCAGCATACTGGACACACCCTTAGAATAACGTCGGTCACTTTATTAGCAAATACTGGAGTTGATGTCTTAGCTCCCAAGCGACATGGGGGATGGAAATCTGCAACTATTGCGGAAAGCTATGTAGCCGAGAGCGTCAACAATAAAAAGGAAGTTTCAAATAAAATTTTGTACAATATAACGATGCCAGAAGTCTCCTGCAGTACTTCAAGAGTAACAGAAAACTTGGTTAGAGATGGAGAATTTATGGAGTCAGAACATTCCATACAAATTGAGATAAAACGAGAAAACATTTTTCCAAATTTTGTAAATAATGTTCATAATTGTAATAATTGTACTATTATTATTAATTTCACTTAATATTACTCCATTTTTATAAATCATTGTTAGCTTGACGTTATTGATGAAATAAAAAATTAAAGGTATCTTCTATGTTTGTAGTTAAAACTTAATGAATACAGGGTGGCAGAAATTACTACCACCCAAGGGTGGTAAGTTGATTTACAACCCGTCGTCAAGGGCAATTGATACCTTTTTGGTAATTCTCACTTCTTTCAAAACAGTGTCAAAATGGGTTGTTTACAATACAGGGAGGGGAAAAAATATATTTGGATTATTTAGTTCTATTACCTTTTTTAATGCCCTGAATCTCGAAAATTAGACTTACATTTTCTGGTACATATTTTTTAATTATCTTTATATCATGTTATAAGACCCCGTTCGCGATATTTAAACAACAACAACGTACGTTAAAATTATATCAGATCTGTATCAAAACGAAATTTATATTATTTATAAAAATTTCCAAAGCCAGTGGTGTACCACGTTTGTGTCATTAATATCAAGTATACTGTATATTTGCAATCCTAGCAATTTTATAAACTAAGCAACGTATTACTTTAAAAAATTTTATGTAAAGCCCGAATTAGCTTTAAATTAATAAGCAGATCTCTAAATTTAATAATAATGTTTTTTCTGTGACGGGAAAAATGTTTGACATTTTATCTCTGTTGCCAGGTAATAAAATATCTCTTTTTATGAAATTACTTTTTACCTTGGGAAAAAAGTGGCTACTTTTTTCCCGGCTATTCATACATATATACACTTAAGTCAAATCACAGAATTAAATTGACAGATATTTGATTACTTTAAAGGTTTCCCTAGCAACGCAGACCTATTGTCACTATAAATACAACAGCCTACCAGTTTAAAAATTCAAATTTCACATCGATAATTTTCTGACTTTAATATATTGTAGTAATATGATTTTTCAATATTAAATCGTCGTTTTTCCCGTCACAGAAAAAAAATAGTGTTTTATACACGGGAAAAATATTAGATAGCTCTCTGTGTTTTGTCTCCCTCCGCTTCGCGTCGGGAGGCAACACAACCTCGAGCTAAAATCTAATACCTTTTTCCCTTGTATAATAAATAACTATTTTGAAAGTAGTTCCTATAAAAATAATATTTTTCTGGCCCAATTTATAAGATGTAAGTTACTTCTAAAACTCAGGTGAATTGTATCAGCTTCTGAAATGGTTCTTTAAAAATAGTATTAAGTTAAGTCAGTCAGTAGGATCTAGAAGTTATATGCCTTTCACCGCTACAAACCTTAGATCAATCATGTGACATCATACTTAGCAACAGTCGAATCAGCATAATATTAATTTCTGTACATTTCTGGAAATTTCATGCGTTATAATTTGTATTTTTATTATTTTTTATCTTTTCTTTAGTTTTGAATTAGGGCTGAATTATGAGAATCAAATCTACAAATTTTCGCTTCTTTAGAAAGTCATTTTTCTGCAATATTGTGTCTCTCGCAGTCGAGTCGGTTGGATAAAGCATCGCGTTCTGAGGTGAATCACTCAGATTCACACCGAGTAACAGTTCAATACGCGTAATAAGTCCTCATGAGCTGTCATAACTTTGGCATCCTAGGGTGTATGTATGTCTTCCAGTTTTAGGTAGGCGACTGAATCATTTATCTAGTAGTAGGACATAGTCAAACGACCGGGCGATCAATAATACCGTTCACAGCCTGCTTGAAGCAATTTTTCATTTAATAGGCTGGAGCAGTGTTGCCAAGTTTAAGGAAACTTCCCAATTTCTGAGATTTTTGGAAAATTATTGAATTTTTACACCCCTGACACATTCTTATAGCGCGGAAATGCAGAAAAAAGATGAGTGAAAATAATATACCAAAGCTTATATTTAAAATGCGTGATTTCATTTCTGAAAGCAGTTCCAATGAAATTAGAAAATATCCAAAAGTTAAATGGATTGAAATATGCGCAGGAAAATAAATTCTAGCGTTTCTTCGAGTGGTTGCAAATTGTTTTTTGATAATATTTTGATTGATTCTATCCTTGAACAGTTTTCAATTATCTAGAGCTGTAATTGACAGCTACCAATCAGTGAGTCAATAATGGCGTATCTATTTATTGACATTGAATGTATTATGGTCTAGTTTACATATTTTTCAAACCTTTTATATTGAAAATGCAGAATACTTTATTACTAGACATATTGACGTGTATTTCTCTAAATGTGGTAATCAAATATCAATGGAATTTTGGCAAGAATCCGGTTCCTAATGAGGCTCTTGAGTGCACTATGAAAATTTAATTCCACTTTGAAATAAATAGGTGCTTTTAAATGTTTATTACAAACATCAGGTTTTCGTTTCCAAAAGCGTCTTTTAAGGATCAACAGTATTTTATGATAAATCTTATTAGTCTCAAGCGAAGGATCGACCATACCATACTAAATATTTACTGACATGGTGAGGTTCCTTCAACTGAAACATATTCTTATCATGGCCTACAATGCAATAAAATGTAAAATAAAATATTCAATGTCTTCGCCAATTAAAACTGAACTACAAGCCAAATAGCCTAGACATTGTCTTCTCTTCCTCTAAAATTTTCTCTATTCCTCGGCTAAGTGGCTTAAAGTAGCTCTTTTTCGAACTTTCAATGCACGCAAGCCGAATAAAGTATCTCCATTGTTCTGAGGTCTAGCACCGCCCAGTTTTTTTGTATTTTAAGGGGCATTGTCCACCATTTTGGAATGTTTCCAACAAATTCCGGTAATCACGCTTTCGCAATCATAGAAAACTTTGTTTCCATAACAGTCAAAGTAAATATTTCATTAGACGGGTATGCCAAGCATTTGATTTTGCGATTTGGAAGAGATGCGTTAAGGATATTTGCAGAATAATAATGCCAGTTATATGAATTCATCTGGAAGGTAGATAGATTTAACTATAAATTGGCATTTAGAAGTTTTTCTATAACAGAGCACAAAATACAAATTTGCGCCATCAAAAGGCAAAAGGTCAAATGTCTAAATTTGTAAGTAGTTGAAATCTTTTTAATTGAAGCCCCTGATAAAATATATTTACTGAAAAAAGTAGTCTTAATTTGATTGTCATCTCGTAGGAACGAACTTCAAAATATCCTTGATGGCATTGAATGTAAGCAGTCAATTCTTATAGTAAAAGTATCCGATTTTAAGACGAACAATAGCAGAAAATTTACTGTGACAAATAATGTAAAAACTGGAATATTTATCAATCTACCGAAAATATATGAGCCTCAGGCGGAAACACTGTACGCCCCGTAGACTAATTCTAAGATAATCGAGTGATACATGCAAAAGTCAAGTAATAAAAAAGTGTTCCATTGCAAAAGTGTCAAAATACATAGGGGAGTCCTGGAACTACTTTCAGAACCATGCAAGTATACCGACCGCTCCTTTAGGCGAACTTCCGTCATTATTTTAGTGGATTCAATTGAAAATCATGGAGGATGGAAAAGTACCAACGTAGGAGAATGCAATATAGATGAATGCATTACTTACAAAATTGCTGTGGGTGAAAATATTTTTGGACCTATAATAAATAAACTACCGATTTTTATAGAAGCGAGAAGTCTTGAAAAAATCCCAGTTAAATTCACTAAAGCCACTCTGAAATATTCATGATATATTGCGAAAATTGCACATTCACCTTTAACATTCCATATAAAAAGAAAAAAATATATACTAGGTCATATATAGTGTTTATGTTTATTTTCATTATTTAAATTTACAGTAAATATGTCTATGTATTTAAGTTCACTAAATAATTATAAAAAAATTAGAGTCGTAAATAAATTACCAATAATTTAATCAAGTACTCATTTTCGCCACTGATTATATAAAGTAAACTCGTATAGCAGTCATGCATTTAGGCCAAATTATTTTGTAGGTATAAATTAAAGTAGGGCCCTCAAGAGTCCTGCAGTCTGTATTAGCGTTTAATGTTTTAAGTTAGTAACATGAAAATTACCAACCTTATTTATATAAAGTATTAAAAATTCAGGTCTAATATTTCGTTCTTGGGAAGTTTCTCCCACTACTATATTTTTAGTCGAGCACCAGAAAGCAGCTGAAGGAAATAATGCTGGAGGCTGGCGCCAAAAACTGCAAATGGAATTCAATGCCCATTCCAATCCGATAATGGAGATGCTAAAAGAACATAGAGAAGGGAGCTGGTGAAAGAAACTAAGCACGAAAACGAATAGAGCTTTGGGATTAGCTAAATCACTAAAGAAAGAGCCAAATAACACACTTCCAATACATGGAGGAAATGGGGTTATCTATCAGGTCTTACTAAAACGGAGTTTTATCCACAATACCGAAACAGAATTATTGCACTCGATGTGCGTTTTGCTAACCATGTTAGCATCATCATGAGATGGTCTCTTCGTCTAGTCTTGACATCTTATTATCATCTTCGTCTTCAAATCGATTAATTGTAAATATACTCACTAGAGATTCAGCAAATGCCTTCGCAATATCTAAGTACTGAAACTATGTTGGGGTTTGGAACCTTCGGCAACATGCACTAAAACGGAGTTTTTCCACAATACCGAAACAGTATTATTGCACTCAACGCGCGTTTCGATAACCATGTTAGCATCATCAGGAGATGATTAAAACTAGTTTTAAGTAGAGGCCAATGTTGAACGCTTAGTTTCAACTGAACTAGAGGAGGGAGTTAGCAAGTTTGTGTCCCTCAGTCAAATTAAAGATATAATCAGACATCAAAGGACCAAAAATTACATACCTATAATTCTATTGTCATCAATTTCGAAAGTCGTAGAGAACACCATCAAGAGAAGATTTATTAACATTGTAGTATTAAACCTGCATTTAGTTCCGACCGCTCAGTTTGATTATAGAAGCGGTCACTCGGCTGATTAACAAGTATTGAGATTTTCAGAAAACTGATAGTTTTAACAATGGGATGGGAGAAGGAATATTTATAGAAAAAGACTTCGAGAAAATTTGGCATTCAAGACTTATAAGTAAGATGATCAGACTTAACAGTCCTGCATATATGGGTAAACTGATATATAGTTATTTGAGTGACAAAACCTTTCAAGTAATAGTGAGAAATGCATTGTCAACGGCTAGGCCGGTGGGAACAAAAGTGCCGCAGGGATCGGTGTTGTGGCCGGTAAAACCGTAAGTTGAGAACTTCAGGCTGCAATGGATGTTTTCTTAGACTAGACCACTAGGAATATGATAAAAGTTAATGCGGAAAATACTCAGGATTGTTTCTTTCCTAGAAAGCATATAAGACCGGGCAAATGCATAAGAAGTTAACGAAACTCCTATCAAGTGGGTGCTCCGGTCAAGTATTTGGGAAACATTATGGATAGCAGACTGAGGTGGCATCTACACTGTATGGAGACCATAGTTAAAGTATAGCAAGTTCTAAATGAACTATTCCCACTAATAAGACGAAAGAGTGACATTCATCCTTCTTCCAAAATCGCAATAATCAAAATGGTTGCCAGATCACAAATAACTTATTGCTCATCATTGTGGCGTTGCTACTAAGACTCATTTAGATAGGTTGGCTGCAATTGAAAACATGGCCTTAAGAAGAGCTGTAAATGCATCCTGGGACGTTGAAAACAATGAAATCGGATGGATCAAGCTTAAGAAGTATATCAAAGAAAGGGGTGCCAAGTTTATTGAGAACGTCACGAATCATGCTAACGAGAAAGTGAATAATCTATATTCGTACGACCCTGAGCAGGAAAAGAAAAAGTGACAGTACTATAAAACATCAAAGGAATAATAATTGTCAATACTGAATCTGGACTGAATTCTTCCCACTTCCGGGATCTACCAAATGACGGGCTAGATGGCCCAATAAGATAGCAATGGTATAGGACGATATGGTGAGGAGCCCTTTCTCAGGGGCATTGGGGAGCCAATAAATAATAGGGTAAATGTTAATCAGGTTGAAGAACCCGTATCCTTAAGCGGAGCGGCGAGGGCTCGCCTCAGCTGCCGGTGGAGTTTTTAGCGGTTATGCCCCAGGTAGCGGTAGCCCCTGGGGAAAGTCTCACACTTCCCTCAGCCCAGAGGGGGTGCGTGAACATTTTCCACATCTTACAAAAGAACTGCCACTAATGTCGGTAGATATCTACTTTCTTATGATAAATTCATCGAAATAATATTAATGGTATTTAAATCCATAACTACATTATTTTCTTAATTAAAACAAATTAACAACTTTAGCTATACACTGTAATAAAAAATTAGTTATTCTATAGTTTCTGAAATTTTAATTTCGCTAAAAGCGGTAGGAATATATTATATTCTCCCTTCTAAATAATTCGAGAAATAACCATCAAAGACATTCAAATACATTAGTATATTACTACGTTAAATAAAACACAAATTGCTAACTTTTATTAGCTGTCATTATTATTAGCTGTCATTATGGCAATCTATCGTTTTCGGAAAATTTAATTCCACTAAAGGTCGTAGAAATGTAGTTTCTATAATTAATCCGAAAAAGTATCTATGACAATTATATTATGACATTCAAAATGAATAAGTGCTATAGTTATTGCGTTGGATAAAATACAAATTGCCACCATTAGCTACAGGAAACAATAAAAAAATAGTGTCATGCCGTGTGATAGATAATTTAATTTTACCAATTCAATGAACTCCTATATACCCATATAGCCATCGCACAGCATAGGCGGATATTATGTTTTGAAAATAATAAGCGCTGCTTATAACGCTGTGAGCATAAATAAATAAATTGTTTCAAGAGTCAAAATGTGCCGAATCCCAATTTTTGTTATAAATTTATATGTAACCTTTTATTCTAAAAAAAAATATAGAAAGTTTTGAAAAGTATAATTTATATAGTTTTTTACTAGAGTTGTGCCAAATTAAAATACACCATACCATTAGATATGCTAACTGACCAACTGTGACCAAGACAGACATGCCAAAGAATAGCTTCTTTATTAAGCTTTAAAAAAGTCTGGTGCAAATGTCGACCAAATATACTGTGTGCAATAAAGATTTGTGAGTACCTAAAGTTGAATTAAATTTTCTTAGTGCAATTAAGAGCCTCATTAGTCCACAGAATTTTGCCAAATTTCCATTGAAATTTGGTTACTACATTTTGAGAAATAAGCGCCAATATGTCCAGTAATTTGTCATATTGTACTCCTTTGGTACCTGTTCTATGCATGTCTCCTGTAGAAAACATTACGCTATATATTTTTTTTTTGTACGGGTAATATCTATTTTCCTATTGGATATTTAAATTTAGGTGAAAATTCTATTTTTAAAATTGCTGACCTTTTAAATTTAATTTAATATCTATTTATTTTTGCAAAGCTAGGATATTTCTTCCATTTTTAAGTAGGCTGATTAGATAGTTTATTTAGAAGTAAGTCGTGGCCGCTCTATAATAGAAGGATTTGATCCCCATCTTTTACATTTGACCGACGACATAATGGCCCACTTATTTGGAGCGACTTCTATTTGACATAACATATTAGGTACAGATAATTAGGAGAGTTCCCTTTCATTAAAGAAATACGCCATTATTCACTCACTGATTGGTAGCTGTCAGTTACAACTCAAGATAATTTAAAACTGTTCAAGAATAAATTTAATAAATTATAATTTATATCTGATTTTAACCAAGACACATTTCGAAGAAACGGTAGAATTTATTTTCCTCCTCATATTTCAATCAAATTTATTTTTGGATGGTTTTAAATTTTATTGGAGCTGCTCTCAGAATGTAAATAACGCATTTTAAATATATGATTTTGTTATTTATTTTGCTTTTTCTTTCAAGCAAACTTCAGAAATTGAGAAGTTTTCTTAAGCCTGTCAACAATGCTCTAGCCTGTCATATAAAAAATAGCTTCAGGCATGCTGTAAACGGCATTATGGATAGTCGAGTCAATTGACCATGGCCTTCTACTAAATAGATTTGAGATAGAGTTTGCCCACCTAAAAAATGGAAGATATATAGTAATGCACCTTAGGATGCAAAAAGTATGACACCGCAAATATTCAGTCGATAAAGAGTCACTATTACCTGCCAAAGCCTTTATAGTACTGCGGTTAGTCAGCGATATTGGGACCAACCTTGCATTTTTGAGTAGAGATTGGCACGTTGGTAGTGCATACCCATATATCACTTTTAAGAAGTGGAACCAAGTTTGCAACCACGGGAGAGCAGCAGATCTAAACAAGCACACCCAACCGTTTGTATGAGTGAATATTACTCACAAATATTACAGGAGGTGTTGTGGAACGTAATTGGGCTGCGTGGTGGCAATTTGCGTACACTCCAGGCGCAGAAACTAACAAAATCGATTTTGACGTGCTAAACTGAACTGTTGTAAACTTGGGTCCTTAATCAAACTCCAACAATTTTTGTTGGGCAGGGCAAATTTTCAGAATTTCTTTGAAACCTCAGACAAGCACATATAAATAAAACATATAATAATCGATATCTTTATTATGATTTTAACGTAATTTCGTCTTGCTAGGAAACCCTTTCGCCGAGGAAACTGACCAGTTGTTCAATTTAAATAATCGTTAGTGCTGCTCTGAAAGCTGTAAGCAGGCTGTGATGACTATGGAAACTCTAGGGCGAGACCAGTACTTAAAATTTGTCAAAAGAGTCAAATTAAAGCATTGAAAACTACAAACGATCTATTTAGTAGATTGTACTTTACAATCAATAGCAAGCGCCCCTACTAATTTCGACAAGATTTTCAGCCAAGAGAGCCAAAATTCGTGGCACCAGCATTCTTGCAAGACAAATGGCGGTATGAGGTCTACATCTAAGTCAGAGCTTTTGAATCCATATCATTATCCTTTGTCTATATCTGCAGCAGAATGCCTCAATGTACAAGCCAAGATTTTGGATGGAGGAGCAATTATACACTACTTGCTGAAGCCGGGTGTTTATCTGCTTTTGTCTGACTTTGTCAAAAATGTTTTCCTCGTATTCATTGCAATGGTCTACGGTCTCACAATTGGATACAGTTTGGCATTTGTAAGTACTTTGAATTACGAGCCTTTAATATATAGATAAGATACGTTGCTGGAGTTTAACATTAATATTTTTGATCAAACGTGTGCCGTAAGGACAGCCTGAAAGCGCTCCCAAACTAGGTGTGGACATGAACACCAAAATGCCAGCTAACTGGATGAGCTTCCTTCAAAATTTCAAAAAAAGTTATTGTATCGCGTTCTGGCTTGGAGACATATCTATTTACACACCAAAGAGTCCATTCCTGTGCCTACATCTGACAACTCCACAACGTCAAACCATGCAGACGTTGATATTACTTTGTTACTATTATTCACTAAATCTTAACTGTACAAGTAATAAAAAGAATCCGGATTAAAAAAACACCATTTAACTAATAATTTCTTTGTAGTGCCAGCATTATCTGCTATACTTCCAGCATTCCATGCTCTCAGAGGGAATGACAATGTACCCTCTTTCTGCAAGATTGGAAATAAGACTGGATTATCTTAAAGCTGCACCCTGAAGTCGTCCCTTTCCTAGGGATGCTCATGCGCGGAGATATAGGGGATCCAAATCCGGATATACTGCTATTCGCCATGGCTTTGTACGTATCTACAGATACCAATAAACGTATCACCCCGGCTTTACCGCAATTCAGCTTTCTTTTTTAATACAATTTACAATGTTAAATGTACGAAAGCCTCACCAAATGCCGTCGGGCGCTCTTTACTAAGGGAAACCCCTAGACAGCATTCTACAGACTGAAGATTCCCTAGATCTTCAAATTCTAAGGGCTTCTTACGAGGCGCAGAAGGCCAGACAAGCGATCTCCCCAATCTTGACCTGCCATCAAGCAGTGTGCGGCTGGAAAGCTGATGCGGAAGGATGGCGGCTGCTCCATAGACTAAGCCTACGGCACAAGGGGCTTGTAAAGAAACAGGTAATAATATAGAAAAAAAGGCGCTGTGAAATGCAACCGCGCCAAATCTAAAGTCCTGTGTTGTGAGTTTTGTGCCTTAAGGGCCTTGATTAGTGCCAAAAGTGCCAAATCCTGATATTTATGGCTCAAGTTTGTGATGTAATAGACTTAGTATTATTACTGTGGTTACGTCTAGTACAATGAATAATATTATCCATTAATAACGATACGGAATTAAAGCTATATGCTCTCAAACTTATAATTTTCTGTCGACCATACAACTGAGGTAACCTACAGTTATATTTACAAGAATTTATAAAAAATTCCCTCTTTTAAAACCGTATTTCGGTCCATTGGGAGCTGATTTATTTATGTTTTGTCTGTGGAAATGGAGTCACAAAAATTCCTAGCTTAACAGCACAAAATCGATTTCATTACTTTCTGCGCCTAGAGGATAAGCATCCTACCACCACGGTATTTGTACTCTGCTAACCACCAAGCGGCTGACACATGGCCCATTCACGTTCCAGAGCACCTCCAGTAATATTTGTGAGTAATATTCAGCCATAAAAATGGTCGGGTATGTTCGTTTAGAGTTTCTAACATTTGCCCCTGGAAGATATACAACCTGCCATACCGCTGCTCTTCAGTGGATGCAAACTTAGTTCCACTTTTAAAAAGTGAGGTATGAGTATATACTACCACTGTGCCAAATTTCAATGCTCTACTCAAAATTGCAAGGTTGCTTTGACCAACTGCCGTACAATTATCAGCTAATAGACCAATAGACGAGAAAATGAAGGGATTTAGAAATATAGTCATCTTGCTGTCATCAATTTTGCCTGCAAATAGGTAACGGTATTTTTTTTTAAGATGCCTGTCAACCTAGTAGACATCTGTATTAGGAGAGTTAACGAATTTACTAACCGCAGCTTTGCGAACTCGTTTTATAAATCAAAAATCTTACATCTTGAGTACTTTTCCAACGAATTCAAATTTCACAACCAAAAGTAAGATTCCGCTTAAATAGAAATCCTAAGTATAATAAAAATACAGAGGCGGCAATACTGATTTCTATATTTTTCAGAGTATTTTCAAGGGGCCGTTGTTTGCTTAATTCAATTAGCTCTTTTTAGTTTCTTTAAGAAATACAAATTCAGGTGAAAACTCGCTACTTTGTCGGATGATTAGGTTTTAAATTGTTGTAAATTTCTAAGTGTAGTTTGGTGTGTTTCGTTGTATACAGTGATACGGAATAAAGAGAGTACTATTTTAATATAGTAAAATTATGCTTTTGTCAGAAGCCCGGGGAAAAACGTAACAATATTATATGGACGTGTCAATAAGTAATTATCTTCAGATTTGAGAACTTCCATTAATATACGGTGTATAACTCTTCGGTCTTATCCAATGTTGAACTATCTC
Organism: Pissodes strobi; assembly: GCA_016904865.1. Taxonomy (NCBI): domain Eukaryota; kingdom Metazoa; phylum Arthropoda; class Insecta; order Coleoptera; family Curculionidae; genus Pissodes; species Pissodes strobi. The sequence continues at coordinate 39,668 of MU184091.1, read as the reverse complement.
ATATGAAATAAAAAATAGCACCAAGTAGGTTGTGGTAAGCGTGACATTGCAATACAAAAGTATATAATTCATATTCCGAGAGTTATATATATAAAAAAAATCTAGGAGGACATATGCCTTATATGAGCCACCCTGGACATATTTAGAAGATCTTTTGTTTTCTTGGTATTTACAATCGCTAGTTATTACATCACCGGCTGTGGCCCATCAAATCCCATCGTCCTTCCACAGGCAGGAGAATACCGAAATACAAAGTCTGAAGCTGATCAATGACAGTGTGTGACAAGAAGGGCTGTATTATGGTAGCTGGCAGGAACATCAAATTGGTAATAGTAGTTTGATTGCTGGGAGTAACGCCGCCTCCAAATTTGAGTAGCCACGGAATGTGGCTCATCAAATTCAATCGTCCTTCCCCAGTCAAGTCTGGAACTGATCAACGACATTTTGTGACAGGAGAAGCTGCATTGTATTAGCAAGCAGGAACGTCAAACTGGTGAGAGCAGTTTGATTACGGGGAGTGACGCCCTCGTCATTCCAAGTTTGTCATGGGATGAGGCCCATTAAATCCCATCGCCCTCCTCCGTGCTGGAGAACACCAAAAATCAAAGTATGGATTAAACAAGTTTATAATAATATGCGCCTCTATCGCCCTCCGAGCGCTAGAGCCTACCAAACATTTTTTTCAACACTAGCTACCACTTTTGACTCAATACAGGTCGATCACCCCAGTTCAGAAATAATCATTCTGGGAGAATTCAATGCCAACAACCCAACTGGCTCAAACATTATAACAAGACCGACAACGAAGGAAGAAAAGCTGAAGCATTATTTGCGATCAGCTGCAGACTTACTCAACTTGTAGACGAACCAACTCGAATCTCAGAGAGGAGCGAATTCGCCGCCCTCCTGGATCTTTTTCTAACCACGAATCCTGACCAGTACACAATTACAGTTGGTCGGCCATTAGGTAATTCCGACCAATAACTTACTACAACGCTTTGTGAATTGGCACCATTGCCTCGCAAAATCTGGCATTACAATTCTGCAGACTGGGACGATCTAAGGGAGTTCTACCTAGATTTGCTTGGCTCGACGTCTGCTTTGGCACTGACGACCCGTCGGTCTGCTGCGATGAGATCACGCAAGTAATCTCCTCAGAAATGGAAGCATACATCCCAAATTCCATCAGGTGACCATCAAAAGGAAAGCCCTGATTCGACAGAAGGTGCGAAAGAGTTGTAGGTAGGAAACAGCAAGCCTACAAGCACTGGCAGCAAAATCGCAATTATTTTGTCAAAGCGAGAAACGAATGCAAGCGTGTGATCGACAATACAAAGGACAAACACAAAGAAAGGATCAGGAATAAACTTTTGCAACGCCCCAGTGGTTCCAGAAATTTCTGGTCGGTAGCAAAGACAGTAAGCAAAAACTTTACAAAAACGTCTCTCCTACCTTTGACAGACGAACGTGGCATCACGGATACTATAGCGAAGGAAAAAAGCAAACATGCTCATCAAAATGTTTTCATTACACTCTACCTTAGACGTCCTCCAAGGCAAGACTCTCTTCACCATATCGAACATCAACACTACCATGGCAGAAGACAAGTTTCATCACCGTGATTTTCGCAAAATCCTTAAAGAACTGGATACGCAAAAGGCATGGGGACCAGACGGAATATATACCATCGTGCTAAAGAAATGCGCCAACGAAAACCCGTTTTTTTTTTCAAGCTTTTGTCGCTGTCTTACGGAAAAGGGATTTACCCATCCTCCTGGGAAATCGCTCGAGTGCAACCTGTTCCAAAAAAAGGCAAGAAAACCACGCCCTCAAACTATCGCCCAATTGCCTTGCTTCCAATAATCTCCAAAGTCATGGAACGCGTAGTCAATCGGCAACTACTCAAGTACCTCGAGAACAGCAGAATAATAAGCGATAATCAATACGGCTTTCGCAAAGAGAGATCGACAGGAGATATATTGGCCTATGTCACTCATATATGGAGTAGGGCAATTGAGAACTACGGAGAGTCCCGAGCGATTGCGTCGAATATTTCAAAGGCATTCGACAGAGTTTGGCATGACGGACTGCTCATCAAACTGTCATCCTTCGGACAGCCAGCCTTTCTCTGCAGCTGGCTTCCCAGTTTCATTAAGAGCCGATTTCTGCACGTTGCAGTTGATGAACACACTTCAGACACATTCATCATCAACGTGGGCGTGCCTCAGGGCGCAAGATTTTCGCCAACTCTGTTCCTTACCTATATTAGATCGAACCGAATAATCGTGTTTACAGTTTTCAGATGACAGTACCCTTGTCTCCCATTTTAGATCAGAAAAACCTTTACCAGCGATTGAGACTCATCACCGCAGACATGAGCAGATTGCAGCAATTAATCAAGACCTGGAGAAAGTTCAAACTTTGGGCTACCGAAATTTGGTCCAGTTCAAAGCAGCAGAGACCCAAGCGGGAACGTTTACCAAGAGGGCCAATACAGCGTGCCCCGTCATCATTATGGCAGGACCGACCATTTAATTTTTTCATCCTCGTCAATCGGACTGCAGGGTATTTCGGTAAACAGCAATATGTCCTGGCATGACCACGTTACTAACATCGCAAAATCAGCCTCCCAGAAGCTTGGTGCGCTATTTCGCAACAAAAATCTCTATACACGGCAGCAGTTGCACTTGCTCTACAAAGCGCAAATAAGACCTTGCTTTGAATGTTGCTCACATATCTAGGGTGCCGCACCAAAGCACACCCGAAAGCTGCTGGATTCCATTCAGAAGAGAGCTGCGCATCCCGCCGGCGACCTGGAGTTGACCCGGAATCTGGATAGTCTGGAACACCGCAGACATGTGGCCGAGATGTCCCTGTTTGTTTTACAAATACTTTCAGGGCAGGTGTTTTTAGGTATTGGCCCATCTCATCCCGCCCCTGGCATGCCTGTCAGACAGTCACGAGTCACGACAGACGGCAAGAGCGCACCAGAACATCGCTTTACAAGAACTCCTTTGTCTGGCGCAGTGCATCACTGTGGAACTCACTTCCAGGACATCTGTTTCCTACTGAATACAACTTGCAACTGTTCAAGAACCGTGTCAATCAACATCTTCGCACACACAACGCTCGTCGAGCGTCATAGGATCTCCCTTTAGTGTGTGCCACTGCCAAAAAAAAATTAACTTGTGGAAAGCATAGTATGGCAATGCAAAAGTATATAATTCATATTCCGAGAATTATGTATATAAAAAAATATATGCCGACATATGCCTTATATGAGCCACCCTGGACATATTTAGAAGATCTTTTGTTTATTTGTTACTAGTTAAAACTAGGTATTATATCATATCAAATATAAATAATGGTTTAAGTAATACTTGAAACTCCAGGCACACCAAGAAATTTAAAATAATTACACTTCTAATTACAGATTTAAATTTCTCAAATTCCAATCGACTCATGTCCAATCAACAAACTTCAAAGGCATAACGTGCAACTATCAAAGAGCTTTTACTCGTTACTGACTCATACTTTCTAACCTCATTCTCTTCGAATACCAGATTTAAGCCCTTTGTGATAAATAACTGCCGGTCAGCATCGTCAATAAAATATTCAGTTTGTACGCCACAAGAATTATGTTTGCGGAAATTGTGGAAATTCGACCGTTGGTATTTGCTCAAAATTACAGACAATTGGGCTTATAAAAACATAATAAAGGTGAGTTGTCCAAAGTAAGATATTGTAGCAGTGCTGGATAGCACGACTAGGATTTTACTAGCGGGAAGGGAATATTACTTGTATATGGAAATAAGCTTAAGTTACTATATTGATTCCTTACGTCATCGCTATGTAAGCGACGGACCTTTTGACTAATATATATATATATTGGCAAAAATTCAGAAAATTCAGCTCTTTCTAGATCAGAACGAAATTAGTTTCTTGACAACCAACTTGCAATACATGAGAATCATTTTATCTTTGAACTGCGTAGTTCCTTTTGATTAAACTAAAGAGAAAGGCGGCGTTGATTATTTTTAATTTCTTTGTACCAATACTTAAGTATGGAAATATTCTAAAAGCTTACCAGATATACTTAGTGTGTCATGCTGCACTCACCTGAAACAAAACGCATGGGGTTAAAAGTTAATATTGATATTAAAAATCGAGATCTTAAAGTTTTCTTTTAATTGCGAGACCTCAAGGATATATTGATTTTTAAAACCCAAAAAGGGCAGTCAGTAACCGAACCTTATTAATACTTCATACCTTATTATCAGGAAAGCTTTGTAGTTTTAAGGTTTAGTTGTTGCCGAGTTAATGTTTGTCGATGAGATAACGCTCTTTAATTACAAAATATTTGCAAAGATTTTTTTAATCGTATACTTTATATATTTAGAGCGTATTAAAAAGTTTCTTTGGTATGCATGGTATTTAGCATGATGACAAGAAGAAGTCAACAAAAATTCGTAGAGTTTCGTGACTATAATAATATTGTATGCTCTTCAGTTATCATGGAACGCATATTTTATACAGAAAATGCAGACGAAAAGTTAGAATTATTGTCTGATAATATTTTACACTTATTTAATGAGCACGCTCCTCTAAAGCGAAAAAAGGTAATAGAAAAACCATATACTCCTCGAATCACCGATAACATAAAATTAGTAATAAAATTACGGAACAAAGCGCATCGCAAATATATCAAAAATGGAACTGAAACTCCGCTATGCACGGTAGAATTTATACTGTGACTATAGTAAGCATGCCATAATTTGCGAAAAGGTAGCTTACTTCAATTTAATCTCAACCAAGACGACTCAATTTAACACATAATTCAAGTTTTGATGTTCCTTCTGATATCGCGAGCCCAACAACTTTAAATGATTTTTATGCTGAGTGCAGTAGCGTTGCTGGAATCACCTCTAATGAAAATAAAGAACACTTTAATTAAAAATAACAAACTTGAAAATGTAAATGCTGAGCTAAATTTTATTTTTCTTTAATACATACAATTAATATATGAATCTTGACCAATATGTACTGTGATATATGGAAGAAGGCTATAGTAAGGCTATTACCAAACATATCCGATCCCAAAGATCCAAAAACTTGAGGCCCATAAGTATCTTACCAGCGATTTAAAAAATTTTAGAAAGTACTAAAACAGAGTTTAAGAAGTTTAAGAAGAGTCTTAATCATCTCCTGATGATGCTAACATGGTTAGCGAAACGCGCGTCGAGTGCAAAAATTCTGTTTCGGTATTGTGGATAAAGCTCTGTTTTAGTAATTACCATAAAATAATACATGACTGTCAGTTGGGGTTTCGGAAGCATTTTAGTCCGAATACTTCCGTGTTTAATCTACCCAACGATATAAGATCTAATGAAGGTAAGAAAGACATTATAGGTTTGGCCTTATTAGACGGTACTTTAAGTCACGATTAACTTTTGGCCAAGTTGCATTATTTTGGCTTGTCAAATAGGTTATCCGTAAAATTTTTCAAACCATATTTTATCAGTAGAATGCAATGTGTGAAAGTAAAGAGTCACACTAATAATTTAAAGTCAAATTACAGACTAGTGGTGGCAGGTGTCCTACAGGGTTCGATCTTGGAGTTCTGCTGTTCAAATATTCAAAATTACAGCAATATGCTGAAGATTCTCAAATATAAAAAAAAATCACAAAATGCACACACTGCTCAATTACAGTTTAACAGTAACTTAAATAACATATATCGATTTGCCATAGCGCATAACTTAAAGTTAAATGCGTCAAAGTCGCATATATGTATATTTTTACGGAACAATCAAAGATCAGATTGAAAACGCATCTGAGAATATTATTGCTGAGATAAACAATGTATTAATACCCGTAGTTATTGAAGTCAAAAACTTGGGAATTCATTTTGACTCACTTTTGTCTTTTCAGAGACATATTAATATTAAACTTAAAGTTGCGTATATTCGGTTAGATAAACTGTCCCCATTGAAAAAATACTTGCCATCTAAAATTAATTATTATGTATGTAATACTCTCATATTATCGTTATTTGATTACGACGATGTTGTCGATGATGCATGGCTAATTTCGAGTGTTTCAACATCTATTCAAAAACTTCAAAACACCTGCATAAGATTTTCATTTAATATACCATTCAGCAATCATATTACTCCGCATCCTAATCAGCACGGAATTTTATGTCAAATCGGCGCAAAGCTCATATGTTTCCATTTGTATATAGAATTGTAAAGAATTTGGCATGCCCTTTTAATATATTTGAATATCCACATCATACAAGGAATAGAGATTACTTTATAGTACCTCAACACATAACAACAAATTTTCAAAAATAATTTTATTTTGTAGTGGTTCAAGTGCGGAATAATTTACCGAACAATATAAATAATTAATGTTCTCTATATGCATATGGAAAGTATATTAGAGGTAAGCACTTGGAAAGTCAAGGGGACTTCCTCTATTAACATATTATTGTTCATTGCCACTTCAGATTATTTTTATATTTGATTAAGTGATTTGGTTTGAATGCCTTAGGTAACATGCATTGTTTTCTGGCATCTCCCTATGATCTGAACATCAGGTCAACTTCAAGATATTTCTTCTCTGTTCCTCGGTGCAATGTCTTTTCCCTGCGTATATATCCGTGCCTCTGCTCGGCAAATCCTGTCGAATCTCTCCTTGACTTCCTACTTTTATTTTTAGAATCGTATTAAGTTTATTATTATTAATTTTATTAGTTAAGGGCTACACCACATAGTCACATGGAAACATGTGATCTCTATCGGCTTTTTAATCGCAGTGCTGTCCTTATTTATCAGTAATATTATTGGTGTGTTTGTAGAATTGTATATTTTTTATAACTTATTGACTAATAAAAATCATTTGAATTTGAATTTGTATTTGATAGTATTTTAATAAAACCAACATACAACATTCAAGCGTAACCTTCAAATAAAAAAATATTAATTTTGCAGTAAGTTTATTTTGTAGCTTTTAGGCCACCCTGTATAATTGCTCTTTCAAACTACATTTATCAAAATGTTGTATCTGTTAGGTGCCGTTTTTATTTTGGCAAAGACCAATGATCACAAGAAGTATTGCACATTATTTAAATAAAAGGCTTTTAATATGGTTTATGAATCATGTTATTATTGGGTTCGTCAGTAGTTTTGTCCAGAACATTGCTTCCAAAACTATTTAATTGAAGTTGGTCATAACTCTGAACGCATAGAGTGATCAAATTTCAAAAGTGTTTTGAAACATATCTAGAGTTACACATTGCCTGTGAAGTACCTGAAAGTAAACTTAAACTATTTCAAGTATCATAATAATACTAGACCTCCAAACAAATTTAACAAAAGTCAAATAACATAAAAGAGAGATAATAAAGCAAATTATTTAGACCATAATCAAATTAGAAACTAGAGCTTGAGCGTTTAAAAACTTATATCACAGATTAAGGGTTAATCTGCGCTATAAGAAAATACTTAAAT
>MU184091.1:20066-31754 GCA_016904865.1 Pissodes strobi | reverse complement strand
ATATATATATATATATATATATTGTGATCTACTAAAGTGCATAAACTACCAAATAAATATCGCCCTTTCTTAAGTTTGATCTTGAACTTGCAAAGTATTATGTAAACATTAAAGACAAAATAAACAATGTGATAAGTCAACGGGAGCGATTATGAACCTTAAACGTGCAACGTTTGGCAGGGTATCGAAGGTAATATCATAAGTGCATCGAATTTTTCCTGAAAAATTTGGATAAACGAGTTGACAAGTAATTAGTTTGAAACAAAACACGAGCCTTGTATTAACAAGCATAGTCGGAGAGGAGGTTTTTATACGCTTTTGGCGACGATGTTCCACATTATTTAAACGCAGTGTTCTTTATACTCCTCACCAGTGACTTTCCGCACATTCCAAGCCCAGTTTTCGAAAATTAATTTCAAAGTTGATACTGTTGTATTTTTATCAATTACGTACTTTTTGTCAGAGCCAAAAACTCATAAACTGCTTCCAAATGCTGTTGTGTGTCTTTACTGTATTACTGGGTACGCCATTTTGTACTTCTTGGTTGATTTCTTCGTTTGGCACCTATCCAAAACGCTCCATGTTGCAGAAAATTACTTTTTTTTGCGAAAAAATTATTTAAAATGAAAGCGTTGTTAGGTTGATACGTGGAATTGTTTTGCTAAAGTCATTTGCGATAACTAGATAGAAATTCAACTTTTTTTTTATTTTCACAGTAACTATCAAACATTTTTCCGGAAAAATTGCTGAGAGAAACATGCAATTTTTTCACTTGAAAATTAAATATGGCATACGAATCCTTGTCAGTGATTGGTCAAAATTGATAGGACGGAAATAATCATACAAAAACACTAGCGAACCATTAGTTCGGCTGGTTTTGTCTCTCATCTAAAACCAGCTCCTGGGCTGGCCACATACCGGCTCTCAGGTTCTAATCTATCCTTTCTCCTTTACCCTAAACCGAGTGTAAAACTTACTATAAAACTTACTATAAATTAAACACACTACAAACTCTTAAGACAAACTATATTTATAAAACAGTGAACAATGACCTATAAACAATTCATAAATATAGCTCAATCGAGAGAACATGCCTACCTTAATAATCGGGTATAATATAATATTATTAAGCTTCTGACAAATAGACATTGTTAATGTTTTCTCATTAAGTCTTTGACCAATAGACGTTGTCATTGTTTCTAACTGGAGTGCTTTTATTTCCTTATCATCTCTTCTCACCTGACGTAGATGGATCCCGAATCAGAGCTATATTCCTGTATGCTAACCAGGCGTGGCGTCCCGGAAAAACCTATCGCTCCGTTAATGTAATCTCATTTATTCTTCTCTCAATAAACGGTGTTATTGTTTCAAAATCCTATCGCGACAATATCATTTCCATGCACTTAAGGTCTAAATAACGTCTAACATTAAAGAACCTATTTTCTAAGTACCTCTAGTTGTAGACGTTATTTAGAAGTTAAACTGCTGTCAAATAACGTACCAAATCATTTTAAAGGAAAGTGTACCGATATAATACGTCAAACACCAATATGCGAAAATTCTGTAAAGTCATAGGGTGTCATATTAAACTAGTGTAAAGAGTAAATCCTTATAAATGCAGATAACCTCGTATATCTGGTTTTAAATGAGGGATTTTCACATAGCAATGGTTTTCAACACAAAATTTGTCAAGAGCAGTTGACTTGAAATTATGTCCAATTCCAATTATTCCTATATAGAGATTTGTTTGACATGAACCAGACCTTCTGGCTTTTGACCGATTTTATTTCAAACCATGTGATGTTGAAGCGTTCGATCCCCTGGTCAAAGTTTCTGCGAGCACAACTGAACCCTGTGATGAGTTTTCCGGGTATAAAACGCCAAATTTCGAATTTTGAGAACCATTAGAATCGCTCAGAGCGCCAACACAGCTGACTTAAGACCGTGTTGGCTGCAACATAGCTTGCAGATATTTTAAAACGTAATAGAATACACACTTTGACTTCTAGTATCTCCAAAACTGGTTTGAGTTGTTTTAATGGATTTTTTGATTATCAACGATGACATTAAATTTTACAAAAAAATAACTTTTTGAACTTCTAACATCACTCAAGATTAAGCGAAAGAAGTCTACTTCAAGGTCAATCAGTTTGGGGATGATTGAGATTGAGGTTTCTCACACTAGTGCTGTTCTAATAACTTATTGAACTTCCTCGTTACCTGGTGTCTGTACACAGTCCTAATTCTGATCAAAGTTTCTACGAGCACAACCGAATTCTATGATGAGTTTTGGAGGTATAAGTTAACAAAATATTTTGAGAAGAACATAATTGGCTAATAGTAAATCCAGAAGTAACTTATTTTGGTTATTTTTCGGTAATTTTTACGCCACCCTGAATAAATGATATTTTTTATTAACAAAACAATATCTTAGGAGTAGTTACTGAGCTCATAACTAACCAAAAAGTAACTTTAAAAATCAACTATCAATAGAAAAATATAATTTTGCAATTAATTTGATTTCCTGTGGGCGTTTCTTGTATCTCTTAGGTCACCCTGTATATCTGGCCCGTTTAATACCCAAAAAAATATGTCACAAGAATAATAAGATACTAATAACAAACTAAAAGGATAATTTTAAACTTAACAATCAATGAGAAAAGTATTGGTTATTTTTTGTAATTTTAGGCCAGTCAGTGTAATTGTTTCAAAAATCTACTTTAAGAGTAGCTATGTGGCTAAAGACTAACCATATTAAAAGAATCTATGTTGAGAATAGTTAATTAGATTAGAATAAGCCCAAAGATAATATTAAAAAATAACTTTGAGTTCTGCAGTTAGTTTGTGTTATCTTGATTATTTTTATTGTAAGCTCCTGTATAAATGGTCTTTTTAATACTGAAAAAAATATATTTCGAGAATAAATAACCGAACGGTAACATTAAAACATAGTTATCAATGATTAAAGAATATTTTTATTGTGCAGTTAGTTTGATTTAATTTTGTTATTTTCATGGCAAACTTCAGGTCGTCTTTTATAATTAATGGCTTTATTACTCAAAAATATACTTTATTAATAAGTAGTGGGCTACATACTAAACAAAGCGCAATATTAGAACTAACTGTTCGTATTTTTTTAAAAGTTCATTTAATATTTTTCTTATTAAATTCAGAGATCTAGACCATTTTAAAAATAAATAAATGGCTAATAACTTACACTAAAACTCGACTATATATAAATTTGAAAACATTAATTCTGGAGGTAGTTTGGGTTAGTTATTTTTATTGTAAACTCTTAGGCCATCGGAATTAATTTTTTAAGAATAGATAATGGTCTTATAACTAACCAAAATGTTATTTTAGGACTTAACTATGAATTAATTTAAAAATAGAAGTTCAGCATTTTAGCTTGGATATTTAATTTTTTATCATAACTTTTAGGCCACCCCATGTAATCAGTTATGATCAATTTCTAAGAATAGCTAATAATTGGCTAATAACTACTCAACTGACCTCATTGATACTTGACTTCCATTCAAATTGTATTAATTTATAGTTAGTTTGAAATGGTCTGGTGATTGTAATGCAATCTTTTGGCTGCCCAATTGATTTCCTAATACCGAGGAAAATCTATTTTAATAATGGGTAGTTGGCTAGTAACTAACTAAAATGTAACTTAATTATTAATTTGAAAATAAATCTTCGGCAGTTAGTTTGAATGATTATTATTATGAGAGTTCTACTAGCGTGAGCTATGGGGAGGTCATTTCCAATTGGTCCTTGTGACAACACTGCTCCGATGGCAAAATTGCTTCCATCAGTGGTCAACAGCATCTGCCTTCTTGGAGACTCTCTAGGGTAACAAGATGGGCGGATGATGCCGTCCTCAAACATCTTGTAATTTGATCATCAACTTTCATCTTATGGACCTACGGGTATCTATAAGTATTCGTGTGTATAGGTATTTCATTAGTTGTTTTGATTTGTGGGTAAAAGTCAACTGATTTTAAGGTTATGAAAAATGTGTGGAAATTCCAAAATAACTTTTCTTAATGCGTTAATTTCCTCAGAATTTAAATGATTCGTTCTTAAGAACGATAAAGGATTTGTATCACTGTTTTGTAAAATACCTACGGTTTCTGTTATTTGCTCAATATTAAATAAAGAAAATTGTGACTCTTCATAAATGGTAGACATATTTTCAACATCACCCAGTGTATATTCTAATAAAAAAGATTCATTTCAGAATTATGAACTTCCAGTGCTATGGTTCCGTTTTTATCTTTAGAAACAGTTTGAGGAATAAAATAGTTCGTTTCAGTAATTTCAGGCGTAACGATTTCAGTATCCTCATTTAATCTAGTGTTAACGTGACATAATTGAATACAATTTGCTAGAACTTCTAGTAATTGTGTGGAAAAATCGAGCATAAATTGTAAAGGAATTCTTACTTGTTGATTATAATATAAGATTTTGTTCTGAAAATCGATATTTAATTTATTATCTTGAATAGCTATTTTTCCATCGAAGTAATCATGGAAGTTAAAAATTAAAAGTTCGCTGTCATTCAAAATGCTAAATTCCTTTAGAATTGGGATATTTTATTTTTCTGTGTGTTTTTTGTGTGCCCATACATGTAGTTACCTTGTTTTCTGTATTTATTATGGGATTCGGAAAATAAGTTTCGGTCATATAAGGTCTTATTAGTGAACCATGGCTACTTGTATCTATTAATAGTTTGCAAGGGGGGTCATTTATTGTTATAAAAGGTAACTGATTTATATGATAGCTATTTAAAGTCGAGACTGGTATTTTGTTTCTGTGGAAATGAGAAAATATCCATGTTCTGAATCAATGGCGTATTCATATACGACGTCTAATTCTAAAAATTCATTTTGTTCGGGGATTTCTTCTTCGAATTGTTCTTGGCCAAACTCCACTAGATTAGTAGAATAAATATTATTTATTTGGTATGTGGTATATCGTGGAGGTTCCTGAAGAAATTAGGGTTGTAACCTGAATGGTTAGGGCTCTGAGATCGTTGTTGTGATTGATGTTTCGGAATTATTGACACACCGGACATGGGTGTGGGTTGATCAGGAGGCAAATTGGGTTTATATACAAAAGCTTTCTGCAGTTTTTTCAAAAACTGCTGAATATCTAGGAAATCTTTGCATTTGTTGCCAATTTGGTCTTTCTTGTATGTTAATGGGCTGAGAAGGAAATATTGGTTTTGGTGAGCTTTGAAAACTTGTACTAGGTATATTTTTAAACGATCAGTAATTATTTGTGAAGTGGGTTTTTGGTCGAGAGGTTTATTTTGGCCTTGTTTAGTCATTTCGTTCTTGTAATGTAAATGGTTTTCGTCAGCTTGGTAATTTAATACAAAAGGTGATGCATTGTCTAAAGTATCAGGTCTGTGTACCATTAAAATGGTTCTAAGTTCAGTAGGCGAATTAGCTTTTAAATTCTGTAGCAGTATGTCCATGAGTTCCAATCGAAATTTGTGAAACAGCGGCATAATTTGGATCTAAACTTATTTTTAAAGGTATTTTTTGAACAATTGCTTTTAATTTTTCTATATAGTCATAAATATTTTCCCTAGGTTGCCTATTCATTTGTATAAGTTCTTAAGTTAAGTTTTCCATAGAATCTTGATCACCAAAATTTAATCTAAGATATAATTTAATTTTATCCAGAGTATCTAGATCTCGACGCGTAACTAAAAATAATCCTGCATCGTTTATGATTTTAGAATTAGTTGCAGAAAATACAAATTCTTTTTGAGCTTCATCACTGGTATAATAAATTTGATAAAAAGAATCGCAATTTTTGATAAAAATATTCTAATTGATTCGATTCACCGCTAAAAGGTCTAATTAAGTTAGTTCGTGCTCTTCAATTTTCTCACATGTTGTTAACAATATTAGGTTTGTTCTAGCAGCGATTTCAAAGGGTACAAAGCCATCCGGAGTTTGCGCATAGCAATATAAGCGACGCTTATATCGCTATGCGCAAACTCCGAATGGCATTGTACCATTTGAAATCGCTGCTAGAACAAACCTATTATTTACAGGATTTCATTAGTTTATGTATTTGTACAGGATGCAACCACAGAAAAAGCACAGCTAGCCTAATCTAGCTGTTGCAACAGATACATTAAATACAACAAAAATATTAGCAATTAATTCTAACTAATAAAATTTTCCATATGGTGAATTATTATTGTTGGTCAAACTCACTAAAATATTAAGAAATTTTTTTGAAAACTGATAGATATTATTTTCGTAAGGCGTTTTTATTGTAGTCGCTGCATATTCAATTCAATTTAAATACGTTGAGAACTTGTTGACAAAAACAGAAAAATATTGTGCCTTCACTAACTCTCTAAGTTTAAATTATAGACCATATAGGTATACGCATATATTTTTTTAATTTTAAATAAACCATTCGCAACTCTGGAAAAGCTCAATTAAAAATCGCAAACCCAGCAGTCAGTTCGAATTAAAACGCGGCGCGGTGCCCGGCCAAATTGCCTTTGTTTTAGGGATTTCGCAGAATTTTATTGTTTTTCTTGTATCACGAATGAATATTCCCGATTTAAATATTACGAACTACTAAAAGTGGAATTCGGCGACTAGAAAAATATAACAAATAGATTTCAAGTTAAGTTAGAAAGCAACGATTTATTATGCAGTAATGTGAGTCAATGAGGCAATTTTCTCCAAGTATTTTTGAGGTAAAAACTTCTTTAGGCGTAGCTATGTAATGCCTATTTTGGTAAAGTCGAGGTCGACTTGAGCCAAAGGAAAGAGAAACAGTCAGGGGCTGAAAAACTTCATTAACAACGTTCAGCACATTTTTTCTGGGTAGTGAATGAAAATGAGCTGTCATGCATGGCAGGTGACACTCAGCTTTCGCTCATTCAGGTATAGTTGGCGTCAACCACATTTTTGCCGCAAGGACCGCGAGTGGAAATTTGACATTTGGTATGTTTTTATGATTAATTCTTTTGGCGATCCGATTTTCCATTTATTTTATGGCAGTGGCACACACACTAAAGGCCTATAGCCCTGGACGAGCGGTGTGTGTGTGCATAGATTTTGATTGACACGGTTCTTGAATAGCTGGAAAATTAATTATGGGGAAACAGATGTCCTGGGAGCGCCTTATAAAGCGATGCTCTAGGTGTTTCCAGTTGTACGACGAATGGGTGCCCTCTTGCCGTCTGTCGTGAGTATTTGACAGACTGGGGTGGGCTAAGCCCTGGGAACATCTGCCGTGAAAATATATGTAAAACTGGGCTATCTCAGCAACATGTCTTCGATGTTTCAGACTATCCAGATCCCAGATCAACTCCGAGTCACCAGCGAAATGGACAGTCTGTTTTGAATGTAATCTAGGTGCGGCAACCCAGATGTGTCGCCTCAAGTTCGAGGTTTCTTCTTATATTGACCATATATATTGTTGTCATTTCCTCCTGTCTGCGGTGATAAGTCTCAGTCTCTGGTAAAGGTTTTTCTGAACTAAACTGGGAGGTTACTATCATCTGCGAAACTGTAAACAGCATTATTGGCTTAGGTCAACAGGTTATTAATATAGATGAGGAACAGAGTTGGTGAAAGTATTGCGCCTTGAGGCTCGCCTGCATTAATGGTAAATGTGTCTGAGATATATCCATCCATGCAACGTGCAGAGATCGGTTTTAAATAAACCAGCAAACCAGCTGCAGAGAGACACTGGCAGTCTAAAGGATGGCAGTTTGTTGAGCAATACGCTATAACAAATTTTGTTGAATCCCTTTGATTATCCAACGCAATCGCTCGAGATTCTCCGTAGTTTTGTATCGCCCTAGTTTTGTATCGATTGGTAAATTTGACTAGAATAATGACTTGCTACTCTCATTGAATAGTAAAAATTTACGGGATTTTTTAGTTATTATTTACTGTCTTTGCTTCCGACCAGAAATTCCTGGAGCCACTGGCGCGATGCAAAAGTTTATTCCTGAACCTTTCATTGTGTTTGCCCTTAGTTTCGTCAATTTCATGGATATTACGTAAAATGTGTGATGTTTCAAACGTTTCCTTTGGTACAACATAACTGTACAACTTTGATGATATGGTGAAAAGGTATCTTTATAGGGTTTTCAGTGTCCTACTCAATTGGGAGAATTCGAAACCACTATTTATTTTAGAAGAGTAATTTAAAATGGTTCTAGCTTTGAAAAAGTTGCGGGTATCCAAAAAACTGAAGGACAGTTGAATATTGAATATCTGTCCTATCTATAAACTGTGTAAATGTCGGAAAAGTGGAAAATGAAAAACATCGATTTCTAGGTCAAAAGAATGAGGATTTGTAAGTATTTTTTTTTTAGAAAACCCAAATACATGGCCAGAATTTACGCCAAGGACTTTTTGGAAATGATGCCTTTTGCACAGGAGGAGCTAGTTAAATTTAAACTTTTCGCCATTTTAAGTTTTGACACGACGGCGACGCGTCACCACTTAATATTTTGTTACCGAAAAACTTTGTAGATGTAAGACACAAAAAAATACTTGTCTTTCATAATATCTTGCCTTGTTGTAATTTTCACTTCTGTCGTGTGATCTTAAGCACACATCGCAAAACAATTTCCTTTTAATCATTATCTTCAAAATTAGGATATTAGATACATACTGTATATTAACGGTAAGTTTTTGACGTAAAATTTCAATCTTTTCTGTTAATTTTTAAACAATATGTTTCATATGTAGTGAAAATCGAGATTATCACAAGCTGTTTTGAGCGCCCCAACGCTGACCGGACCTCAAGCCAATTGTACTCAAAGGAAGTGAACACAAGAGATATAGGAAAAACGACTGACAACGCTGCCGGGGATTTTTCTGGTTCCTACTTTTGTCATGCCCACATTCTTTCAGCGATCTGTTACGTCCCGCCTATATTCTTGTTGTGATAACAGTATGCGCCCAAAACATCCTGGGTTGTTGCTTTACAAATAATGAAATAGGAAACATAAACTAAGTTAGCAAAACTAAGATCCTATTAAAACTTTAATAATGCCGAGATGATGTATATTTACTACTCCCTGTGTAAACAAAAACATTCCGAATTAGTTTCCTTTATCCGCTTTAAAATGACATAGTATTTTCCGAGCAGCATCGCCGTTTCTAATAAGGACTCGAAAAACCCCAATTACTCTTTATAATTACCTCATAATGGAAACAATTACACAATATAACAAACAAAATTGAATGCCTCGAGAATCGGGTAAGACAAAACAAAAAGACGCAAAGCAATTGTAAACGTGCACCAGTGGCTGGGAGCACATTTATATTTTTGGGCGATTTATTCTTCTTTATGGCGGTGCGTTGGTCCTTCCCTTTTTATTTACTTCAATAAAATTTACTGGACCTTAAGGAGCTTTTTCCAGTGGATGAAGATTTAGGTCGGCTTTGTTTTATGGACTAATTTTAATTATAAGCTTGACAAAACTACAGAGATTCGGCACCATGGATAAACTTTTTAATTATGATTGATAGGGAAAAGTCTCCTATTAGAAAATCACTACCACTAATAAACATGCTTTTACATGTATTTATTATGCTCCAATGCATTAAATTTTCGACTACCGGTTGTCGAGGACAAATACGATGTAGAGAACGGATCTATAATTCAGGCCCCTAGATTCCATGTTTTTAGTAGGTGAATATCTGTTAAAGTGGATACAATAACAGTTTTAACAAACACATGTTTTATACTTCACAACTGAATGAGAATGAAGGACATTATTTTCACCTGGATCAGTGGGCGAAGAAGATTAACCACACGTGAAATTTCCCCCCCTGTACAGGGTGGCTCGAATTCGTGTCTATGTATGGGGAACTCGAAAACCGTAAGAGATACAGTGTCGGTCAAATTAAGGCAAAATTGCGCATTTAGGTGCCTGACAATATGCCGTTTAGAAAGTTTTAAAATTCCGAGTAATTCCGGAGATATTCGGAAAAAACCGAAATTTTGAAAAATCGTTTTATTTTTTTCCTGGGCTTATTTAAAAACGGATTTCAAACTGAATTGCACTTTTGCATTGCCACTTTTTCCGCTCTATCCAATGATGGTATCCAGTTTGAAATCCGATGTTTCGTCTTCAAGGGATCATCATTAACTTTCTTTTTTTAAATACGAACTTTAATTTTTTTTATCGTTTTTCAGATGGTATTGGCTTTATTAATATGATTATGTGATTTTATTTATTTATTTTTTTATTTTTATTATTATTTTTAAATTATATATTTTGCTCTGGCGTAATTTTAAACATTTTAAGATCGGTACTTTTGAAATATTTATATTCTATAAAAATATTTTATTTTGTTTTTTGTATTAAGTGGAAAATTGGAGCGTATTAAAAATAAAAAATAGTAAAATTATTTCTTACGAGTATATTAAATTAAATTATATAAAATCACGCCAAAGCAAAATATATAAAATAAAAATTATAAAAAAATAATAAAAGTTAAAAAAAAAAAAATAAATAAAAACACATACTCATATTAATAACGCCAATACCATCTGAAAAACGATAAAAAAAATTAAAGTTCGTATTTAAAAAAAGAAAGTTGATGATGATCCCTTGAAGACGAAACGTCGGATTTCAAGCTGGATATCATGATTGGATAGAGCGGAAAAAGTGGCAATGCAAAAGTGTAATTAGATTTGAAATCCGTTTTTAAATAAGCCCAGGAAAAAAATAAAACGATTTTTCAAAATTTCGGTTTTTTCCGGATATCTCCGTAAATACTCGGAATTTTAAAACTTTCTAAACGGCATATTGTTAGGCACCCAAATGCGCAATTTTGCCTTAATTTGACCGACACTGTGTCTCTGACGGTTTTCGAGTTCCCCATACATAGACACGAATTCGAGCCACCCTGTACATGTTTCTCAAATAAAAGTCGGATAAAAAATTCGGACATGGTATGAAACAGAGTTTCTAACACCTTTAACTGTACCACGGCAAATGAAGTTTGCACAGTTTCATCGTAGGGATCATTGTGAAAACCATAGTGATTTCGAATGACTTTTTTCAGCCGCGAGTATGGGAAGACTATGAATGAGTATTTGATAACTATAAAAGCATTCTAATATCATTAAATAGATAGAAAAGTTGCTTTATTTAAACCCGTATTTTTACTCACTTTTGGTAAATCTACTAAACAATGAGTGTATTCGTATCCTCGTTCACGAGCTAACCAGGCATTGCTCGTTGTACTCTAGTTTTACCAAAAGACAATATCATAAGTGTGTTGAACTTACAAAATTTAAACTACATTTCCTTTGGTGAAAAACATAATGTTAAAAAGTTTGCTCTTGCAAACCAGATACATTTTGATTTGGGTTATAACCTACTTTTTATATTTTTAATTCGATTAACATCATTGCCGTATGTTCCTCGCATACATCTTATTTTCTTTTTTAAAAATCCAAGAGTAATTTTTAAATCAGCAATATTTAAATTTTCACGCAACGTCCTGAATGCCTGATCACTGATATATCTTTTAACATTGTAGGTAGGTGAGACGTCCCACAAACATTCACATTTTTTATATATATATTCAAGAATTTATTAACTTGGTCTGATGTTCATTTAATTTCCGTCATTTCTGGCATAAATTCACTTAGTGCAATAAAAAA
>MU184091.1:0-15066 GCA_016904865.1 Pissodes strobi | reverse complement strand
GGGTATAGTTAGTATGGACACTATTATACACTGGCCATTGTCGGTTAAAAAGCCACATGAACAAGAAAGGGCTTTCCGAAGAAACGGAATATCCCTTGTGCTTGGAGAATGAAGAAGCAATGGAGCATGTTTTACGTCACTGTCCAGCAATGGAAAGAACCAAACAAATAGTGTTTGGAAATTTTCAATTTACACTTATAGTAGATTTAAAAGCTATCCACCCCAGAAAACTAATCAATTTAATGAAAAGGATCGAACCTCTGCTCTTTGATGTGAGCCACAATAAACTAAAGATCGCTTGAAAAAGTTTGGTAATGTCAATTTGCAATGCTGTGCAGCATTAGATATTTTAAAAGTTACTTGAAATAAAATACAGGAAATCGAATTTCCGGTATTCTGTATTTTTAATACAGCCTGCGATATTTATTTCGAAGCAAAGAACTATACTTTTGTCAGCGAATAGTTGAGCTTTCCGGAATTTCATGTCCGGTTTGTTACACATGAAAAAGCTTCTTGTTTTGTGCAAATGCCAGTGCATCTTCAAACATCACATGCAGTTATCCTTGCCGGGGCTTTTGACTGGAAACTGCTTTTATATAAACCCAGTTTTATTATTACATTCGGAAGATACCTCTTTCAAAGTGGAACAAGTATTGTGCAGTCTGCGTACCTGATTTGTGTTATGTATAATAGAATATCTAAAATACTTTTTCTCAGCGTCTTTCCTATTTTCGCCCTAGGACAAAAATATTACAAGGATGCAATATACATGCAATTTGAAAATGTACAAATATCAAAACATACCTTCAATGTTGCGTCTAAAATAATTATTATCTTTTACGTTAAGGGGGACTACAAACTCTGATAGACAATTTTACTCTATGCCCGCCTAATAAAGCTTACACAGTTTCATCCTGAACAAAATGAGTTCCCACAAATAATCTATAGGGAATTTTAATCATTTATTTGGTTTACAAGGAGGATAAATGCCAACTTTTAATAACCATTTGAGGATCGGAGGGTGCACAAAGAATACCCTTGCAAATAAAAAAGATTTACGATAAAGCCATGCTACGAATATGGACTTAAATCTGTCTGTATTGTTTGGCACGATGAACCATTCAGAGTTCTCTACAACTCTTATGGCAAATACTGAGATGTCATCAATGATATTTTAATACATTTTCGCGCTTCTTTTCAAATTTTAAATTTATTGTCATATGTATTCACTACAGATTTGAAAAAAAATTGAAGGTTAATAAATTTAATGAATTTAAAAATATAAAATGATATAGATCTGAACTAGTTATCTTTATGTGCATGCCAATTATGCAGTAGTTCAATACGCCAAAGCAAGATTAATATTATTATTAAGGGCCCAACTAACTTGCGGACAAAACCAGTCAGAAAGTCTACAAGATATTATCTGCATCTCGTTTTAGCTTAAGCTCCACAAAGAAAAGAAACGCAAAAAAAGAACTAGAAGTTTATCGGTTGTTATCAAAGTACTATGGTAGAGTACTCACGATTTAAGTAGTACTAGTAGTTCGAAATAAAATAAATCAGAGGAAAGATAAGTGTCTACGTAGAGCTAATTACGACAAAGTGCAATCGCCTCTTCTTGACTGGTCTCTGGCTGGCTTTCTATTCTGAACAGTAAATCTCGAGACCATTATCATATTTCATCGCGCTTGATATTTAAATTGTCTTTGTCTGCTCTATGTGCTTCAAGTACAGCTGTAGAATTTGTTGCTTTTTTAGTTGATACATCGAAAAATAAACTCGAATTGATTTTCTAGTGGAGTCGATTAAGTGTTTTTTATGACCCTTTTCGTTTTCTCCCTGTAAGTTAGTCAGAGTTTCTCCAGGTTGCACTAACGATTCGTGTATTTGCCTACTATCATAAAGGTCATATTTGAAAGGTTCATAGTTATGTTATGAAGGTCCTTTCAATTATTGGTAATGCGAAATATTGATTGATATTCATTAGTATGTAAATAGCGTCGCTACAAATATTGCTGTGTTCTCCAGTCCATTTTCTTTCCATAGCCGTTCGGCTTAAAATCCCGATAGCCTTATAAGCTTATTGAACTGTCTGTGCTGCTTATGACAAATCAACGTCCTTTAGATGAAAATGCTGCAGATTTCACCTGAAATATCAATACACGAGCAAGAGAAATTTAAAAAATAAATACACTATATTATGCGGCTCGTTTTCACTCAGAAGCCATCTAAAATATGGCATTAAATTTTCAAAAGCTAATCCCTAAAGCTTCCATTAAAAGGGTGCTCTATTCTTTCGAGCTTAGATGACATAAAATTACATAAAAGTCAACATTCTTTTAAGATCCATCCAGAGGAGAGCTTAAAAATTTTGAGAGATAAATTTAAATTCAAAGGCACCGCAACATCCAAATAGCATTCTTTATTCACTTTATACGGCAAACCGTTTTTAAGAGACTTTTGAAACTGTGCCGAAGTTATTACCTTGAAAATTTTATGAAGACCACCTGCGATCTGACCAGAAAACTTTGGAGGAAAGCATTTTTTTTGCATTAAAATTTAATGCAGATGCCACAGGTAGATAATTTTGTTACCTCATTGGTTATTATTATAGGTATTTATTTATTCAAACGATAAGCGTTACATTGAAGATATCTACTTTCTGTAATTTTTCAACACATAGATATTTCTGAACAACAAATTCTTAGAAACCAATTTTATTTATAGATGTCATTAATACAGATTAATGACGTCTGGAAATGCTGCAAAATGATCCACATGTCAATGAGTATCGAAGTGTGCCTGATATCCTGGAAAATGACTAAATCATCTCCAGTAATGTCAGATTTTTAAGGTTCAAATATATACATTTGTTATTTTTCGAATAGATACTACAAGCTTTTTTCAGAACAATTGTAGATTCACAATACATTTTCAAAATGATCAGATAAGGCTTGGTGAGGTCAGAAAAAAGAGCGATCAGCAGATAATTTACAAGTTTTGAAATCTCTTTTACTGTAAAAGTGACGTTAAGATGAATTAAGAGGAATAGGAATTGTTGTACATAAAAGACACGTGAAAAGTAAGATAAAGTAGATGTTTGGTTCATAGGGTAATAAGTATAATCCTTAAACTAAATGACACAACATTAAAGTCTTTAAAGCATACGCTGCGACAACTAACTCTGATGAAGATGTAGCAAATTTTGAAGATGATGATTTACAGTTAGTTATGGTCGGAGGTCTTAATGAAAAAATTGGGAGTAAAGAGGACGAAGCCAAAACTTCTCTGGGCAGCGACAACTTTAGACAGAAAATCGAAAGAAGAAACGTGTTGATATAATCAATGCTACGTAATGGACTGTACCTGATAAACTCTTTCTTCAAAGCCCTAATAGAAGCTGGCCTTGGGCTAGACCTGATGGAAACTTCAAAAATAAAATTTACTTCATTATAACATTTAAAAAGATATAGTATACGATGTGACGATATTAAACAAGATTTCGACTGGAAGTGATCATCGAATGGTAACTGCAAAGGTTTATAAGAGATAAGGAAGAAAAGGTCTAAAATGATAATGAAACGAGAAACAAGGAAATGATCGAGAATTGAAGATTTAGAAGAATACAGAAATATGTTGCAAATGTGCATGCAGAACACATATATTCGAGAGCTAAATGGCATAATTGTAACTGTGGTAAAGAAAACAGTAAATAAATGCGGGTGAAGGCAAAAATCAAACAATATCAACTTAAGAGACCACACAACAACTCACGCAACAAGGCAGAAACCTGGAAAGTAAACGCCTTGAAGAATCTCGGAAGCTAGCCAAGGAGGTAGCTAAATATTACGAAGCGATCAGGCAGGTAATAGAGCAAACAAAAGCCTAAAAGTTATTAGTAGACAGATAACCGTCGGAAAGAATGGATCTAGAAACTTAAAGACTGAATGTAATCATGAACAAGCAAGAAATCATACACGAACACTGTAACAAATATCTCTGGTTCTGAAATATTTAAGCCAAAGAAATCAATTCATAAAATCCGCATATTATAGAGAGCAATGGGAAGGCTAATGCTGGGTATGACCCTTCGTAATAAAAGATAAAAAGAAAAACAGGAGTGACCGATGCAGTGGATACGATAACGCAACTGAAATAGAATTGAACTAACCATGTTGCCAGAATGGTTGATAATAGACATACAAAGCGGATCCTAGAGTGGAAACCGAGAAAGGATGCCTTTAGGAATAAGAATAGAGGAAGACCATCTACAAGGTGGACTTGTCATTTAAAAAGGATAGCCGGAAACTGGATGTGGAGAGCTCAAGATCGTAATAGGTGGAAGGAATTAAGGAAAGTCGTGACAGGCTGAATGATGATGATGATGAACGAAATAAATAAAAATCTTCAGTAACTCACATCACCTTAAGCTTTTTGCTGATTCCAAGAAGACATGCATGACATAGTTCTGAACTTTAAAAAAACAATTCCAAGGAGGTTGATATCGACATAATCAATAATTAAATAAATTTAATAACCAGATATTAATATAGAATTGGAAATTTAGTATATAAAACAGATTGAGAACCAGGTGCATCCGGAGACAAAATAACAACTGCTGCGGACAACATGAGCCTTAACAAGAGTTATAGAAGTTTCGTTCTCTCCTAGCTTAAACACATAGTTAGAACGCACATATCTTTCTTACCCAAACGTACGACCAAATCAAACGAATCCAATGGTCAACCGAAAAAGTTACTTAGGTTTACGAAAAAATACGGTCAAGTTGCAAGAATTCAAACTAACTTACGACAGAGGGATTGTGGAGATTAATTAGTAGACGGCTAAGGGGGCAGCCGAAATAAGATGGTACAGATTAATACTGGAGAGACTACGGATTATTGGGACACGACTAATATGGAAAAATACTATATCCAGCAGTAAGTTAAATATACAGATGGTGATCGCAAATAAAATAATTGCTACCGGAATAAGTAAGAGAAATTTTCAAAAAACGAGCGAAATTCTTTTTTTGTAGCGTGAGATGCTAGATGCTACTTGCTATCGCTAAACAATTCATAGAAGTGTTTCGTCGTATTACATCTTATCAGTATACTTATTAAGACAGGAGAAGGTATTTGCGACTACCTACTTCAATTTTGTGTCTTCACGCATGCGTACGTGCTAATTTAAATATTTTTCAAAGTACTTTTTTCATGTTTTTTCTTGATTTTGGGCATTGCCTTGGGCTAGTTTCGGTTTGTTTTGTTTGGTTGCGCCCAGGAGCGAGCGAAGCGAAGCATACAATTCATGCACCTTAAAGTAATTATAAAAATCGTAATAGCACATTCTTGGCATCAATAAAATATATGCCAATTCCATCTACAATTCCCAGTTACAGGAATTACCGCCGGCACCGGGAAGAATTAGTTTGAGTAAGTTTAGTCTATTGCTTTTTAGCCAAACTGAAAAGTTTTCTATTTAATATATTACAGATGCAATAACCTAATTGGCTTATTGACGAGGACAAAACCCTTTGCAGGAAGTTTTACTAGCCTGCATATTTTTCAACTAAATAGTTTCTGAAAACGAGATGCGGAATGAAAGGCGAAAATAAATTTTTGTTTGATTAGTTTGCTTGTCGGTCTCTAGCTTTTACAGAAATTATATAATTCGCTGAAATGATTTAGTTTTAGTGACATAATTAGATTTTATGTTTATTTTATATTTAGTCACGTGAAGATGAAAATAATATTTTACCTTATTATGTCCATGAGCCACTTTTTAAGGACAGGAGAAAATTTTTAAGAGATCTGAGTAAAACTTGCAATGTTGGAATAATTTCATATAATCACGGGGATTGCACAATATATTTCTGAGCTGTCTTCTCATTTAATTAGTTGAAAAATTTCATCACGTTTTTTGTTAAAAGATGTCATTTAGATATGCGAAATATTATAAACATGTTTTAAAATTATTTAAGCAATGAAAAGGGGGTTTCTACTGTTTCATGTACCAACTCATTATTCTCAAAGTTCTTTGAAATATATGTCTCCAAGAAAGCTCCTGCGACTCTCCTCATAGTTTCATAATATACTGCGTACGTGTTGTTATAAAAGCGCTTATACTGGTTTTTATTACTTCATAAAAATGCTCATATTGGCTAAATTTTGCTCTAAGCTTAATGCTGTAAATTATAAACGGTTATATTAAATGCTTATAAGACATAAAACGTCCATTCGCTCTAAATTACCCTCTTAGTAAGTTTATGGAAAATAAAAATTACCTTCTGTGTTAGTTAATTTTATGGGCCATTTGTTTTGCTGTGGTTTAGACGTAAATAAATTACATGGAAATATTTCGTTAAGTAAATTCATTGTTTAGTTTGTTAAACGATATTTTGTTACGTGCTAATTTTTACAAGTTTCATAGTTTTTAGCATTTTAAGGTACTGTGCATCATCTATTTAAAACTAGTGTAATTTAATATATTACAGGAATTAGACCATATCACAAAACATATACGTGGTGGCTGAATGAAAATGCTACTCCTGGATTTTCAGAATTTAAAACTAAAATATGGAAAAAAGCTTTGATTCGAGGAAGAAATATGTTTGCGATACTTATTTTTGAAGTAATCATCGATTACTTTACGGCCCTAAAATTGTGTGTCAATATTTTCATCCCTAACGAATAGGTTGTTGCTCCCATGTTTGCACTGTACTTTGGATTCTTGGATACGCTCGTCATCAGGACAGTATCAAATATCCAAGTCAGTTCTTATTGGAAAGCGTAAAATATGCGGGAAATAGACGCCAGTTTAGGTCACAAGAATGTTCTTGTGGTTTAGGTTATACAAATCTATATGTATTTATCAATGATTACTTATTAATAATAATATTAATTATTGATGACTTCTTTGTTAAGTCGATTATTTATCTAGTT
Organism: Pissodes strobi; assembly: GCA_016904865.1. Lineage (NCBI taxonomy): Eukaryota > Metazoa > Arthropoda > Insecta > Coleoptera > Curculionidae > Pissodes > Pissodes strobi. Next base: position 8,119 of record MU184091.1, on the reverse strand, counting down.
AGTTAGATATTGGTTTATTTAGGTTTGTAAAAAAAAATAATAAATGTGTGTAAACGATTTTTTTATCAACTTCATATTTTTGATTAGAAGATAAAAATTGATACCTATAAACGTAGTCATACACAAATAACCAAACTCAGATATGTTTTAGCTATTGGCATTAGGCAAATAAAGGCAAGATATGAAAAAAATTAACGAAGCCGTTTTGTAAAAATAAATTGAAATATAAAAAAAATTAATAGCATTTAAAAAAGGAACGAAAGCTCACCCTGTGACCATTTAGTTGGCCCCTTTTTTATCAGGATATTTTGATAGTCAAATGTATCTGAAATTGTTGTAGAATGCCTTTTTTCAGTCCCCCAGCAGCAATAATTGTCAAAGTTAAAATGTCAAATAAATTATTTATTTTTATATGAAAGCAAAAATTATGCATTTAAAGATACCCTAATAAAATATGTAAAAGGACACAAATGACACATAAATACGAAAAGGGTACAAACACAGAAAGTTGAAATCATTTAGGTTAAATAAAATAGCCAACTGATGATTTTAACGAATAATAAAGAATGAACACAATCCGTTTTATTTTTAACTGTTGGACAATCAATGTCACTACATGTATTATAATGGTAGTAATAGTATGACCCACAAGTGCAGATAAAAGCCGGTTTTCAGTTTTTCCGTACAACAAAATACTTTAGATAAACTAAATTTAATAACTTCAGATGATAAAATTAGCTACGTAAGTAGCTATAACCTAAATGACACCAAGAAATATGAGGTTTTTAGGGTAATGAATATTGAAATGGGCTTATAGGGATTAAACAAAATCAAATTATAATGAACGTTAGAAAAAATTTCACCTTTTTTGCAGTAAAACAAAACCAGTCATAAACATATGGGAATATACAGGATGTTGAGACAAAATTGAACTGGTGACTATTATTTATCACCATTATTAAACGATTACCATTTTGAAATAGACAGACCTTGAGAGAGACATACAAGAGCTTTTAAATTTTGTATTCCCAAGGATCCAATGAATCTCCAATAAAATAATTTAAGAAAAAAGAGCAGAAATACCGTGACCGTATCTAGTATTTGTCAATGAATCGTTGGTAGAGGGATGAAAACCAATATTTGATTGACAGATATAGGAAACAATATATGAATGTTCTACTCTTCTTGTCTGAATTATTTTTTTTGCCATTCTGAGTTTACCTAGATATACATACTTGAGAACAAAAACCCAGCTTGGGTAACGATGGCATAAATTGAGTTCACTACGATGGCATTATATCTTTGGAGTTGGAAATTAAACGAAAAATATTGAACTTGTTTTGACCTAAGGTATTAAATATAAAACAACGACTCATTAAATTGGCGAAACTATCGTGGAACGCCAAGACTATTATGATGAACATATTAAACAGTTTGGCAGATGTTATATTGATTTTACATTTTAATCAAGGGTTCCACAAGAGTTACGTCCTCTGAATTTGTCCAATGAAAGAATGTATCTTCTTTATTATTCAGAATAAGTCCATAGAATACTGAATGGTGGTGACAAGTTTTGGGCCACAACTTTGTAGGTACACCATACCCTTTTAAGGTATAAAAAGGAAGAAGATAAAATTTTGACCGCTACGCGCATGCACATCACAATGGAAATTGTGTATTATTCTGTGAAAGACTTTCCAGGGTATAAGGATGCATGCCCTTTTAAAGACCGGGTTTCATCAATTTTTTCATTGCTTATTTCGATAGCCCATGAGAAATAAGTGGACACGTGTTTTTTTTTTTCATAAGTCGGAAAATGAGGCAGATGCCATGCCTTGAAATGTGCTTATGCCGTCACAATACGCATGAATTGTTACGTCCACCATGCTTAGTATACCTATATATACAAAAGTAAAATCTGGCATAGCTCTCGAATAATCATGTTTAAAGGAAATAAAAAAATACGTATCGATTTTTTTTCACTGTTCTTTAGTTTGCAATGAAAAATAATCAGTTTAATTTTTTAGGAGACTTACTTCCTCATTGTGCTTTCTTAAAACGGCATGTATTGTAATATCACCGAAACTCTTTCACAAAAAAAGCCTCAAAATCTATTTCACCTTTCTAATCCTGAGCTAAATGATTATCGTTTAAAAAGACATGGTGTATAAAGTTTTGGGTCAAAACATGTCACCACCACTTTAATAAGCACTAAAATATCATTTACTTGTTTTTTAAATTTTTAATTTTTTGAACAAACTTTTTCTTGGGGGAAACATGCCACTTGCAAAATTTAAATAAATTGGTTTTTACGAGATGTTCAATAAAAAATATCATATGCATATAGCATGTATTTCTTTGCTACCTAGCCAGCGCAAGGATTTGCTTACAATTATATTTTTTATTTTCAAACCAATGAATTCGCGATCTTTATAATTATCGAACTAGTGTTTTATGAGCAAATGGGCACGGTGAACAAACAATGCTGTTTCTTCTGATGGAACTACCAAAGCCATTTTATTGTCCCCACCGTATTTTTGATGAAAAAGAAAGGGTTGCTTTAAATTTGACATTTTGGGTTTTATTCTCATTAGAGGGAGGGACTATAAAGCAGTGAGGGCATTTAAATTTGTCTTTAACCTTTTTAATAAGAGATCCTGCATAGTAAATTACTGCCCATTCTTCTAATGTGCTTATTGTTTTGGCTCTATAGAATTGAGAGGTACTCTGAGAAGTATTCTGAGAGACATTTAAATCAGCCTCAGACTGGTAATTATTTCGATGTCTAAATGATCATATTTTAATGAGTCATCTAAATCTTCGTTAATAACAGCGCCGGCGTCGTTTTGAGTATTATTATTTAATAACGATGTAAACAAAATAGGCTCATCTTTGTCCTCCGGACAGTTTGAAGATTTAGAGGGTCTAATTAATCCAGTCATTGTTTAAATTCGAAATAATTGTCGAAAAGACTTTGCGGAAGGATTCAAGTTCCACCCACCTCGTTGTCTAATTGCAGAAAAAAAGTTGTGCAAGAAGTCTTGGTTTAACCGTTTTGTCAAAATAAAATTATTGTTATAATTTTTTTCACTTTCAAAGAGTTGAAATATTCCATTAATACTTTGTACAATCCCATCAAAGCACGGCGGTCTTGTTTCTTTGAAGTATTTTTTAGCACTGATAGAGATGGTTAGTTTAGTTATTGATTTAAAGACTTCTCTTCCTTTTTTTTAGAATATTTATAACTTTGCAGTTTTTTTATTTGACCGCACCGGTAGGGGTTTCTACTATAGCTTATCACTATTAAGGGCATCAAACAAATTATTTAAAAGTAAAACAAAATCAGCTGTTTGTGAGCCATAATTAACATAATGCCAATCTACAAGATATTTTTTCAGAACAGTTAGGTTTAATATGTTTCTCCGTTATTTTTGTGAGTGCCCTGACAGAAGCTGCCTCTTTATCAATGTCAAATATTTTTTTAATAACATCAAATCTTATGATTTTTCTCGGAATTTAAAACAACGGGTCATTAAATTACTACGAATACTTTTGAAAATATGGGGCACATCAAATACTGCAAATATTTTAAAATTCTTTACATTAAAAAATAGATTTTATTTGGTGACTCCTAAAAGATTAATTTCACCCCTATTATTGCTTTCTTGGTCACACACCACTAATTTTGGAATAAAACCTATATCAATAAGAGATGTTAAATTATCGTCAATTAGTGTTCCAAGATTGTTTTGCGGAAAAATAATATGATATGGAAATTTTCCAATTTTTAAAAAGGTCCCTTATTGAAAATACTAGTGCAAGTGTTGCACTTTTTGACGCCCTCCCTAATGGCCCCAAATCCTCAAAACCTTCTACTAAGTCAAGTTTTCTGTTATACTCAATTAATTCTTTGATACTCATTTCATCAAAAGCGAGTACACGTTTCTTTTCGTTTTTTTGTCACAGCCGCACATCGCAATTTTAAGTGTTCTTTTATGCCTTCAACGAACCCCGTTTTAAACAAATTTGGTCAATCCACCTTCGGATTGTAAAGACTGATGGAAGGACATTTCCTTTTCTTCTTAAAAACTGATATGCTGAGGGCGATTTTTAAAACAAAGAAATGGATATTTGTTTTTCTTGGAGATTCCAAATTTTTCTTGACCGTCCTCGTAACTGCATTAAAACAAAATTTTTACCAAAATTTGAAAACTTATATAAAAAGGGTAACAGGGTTATTTATTAATTTGTTTTGTCTATTTTTTGCGTTAAAATGTTAATTCTTTGTGACATCTTTTTACTTTTGAAGGTATAAATTTAATATGTTTTTTTAATTTGATTTTTCTTGGTATCATTTGGGTATCAGGCGTTTCAGTAATATCATCGATAACTCTTTCGTATTCGTGGTCTAAACCACTGTCGAACTTAGGTCGTTTCCTGGCAAACTCGTCTATGGTGGGACTGAGTGAGGGAAGATCATGTTCGCGCCCTGAATACGTTTTCTTTGGAATGGTAGCTCTTAATAATTCTTGTTCATCATAATTCTCGTTGAACTTTTTTGGGACGGTGCCGCGCCGCGCCGGCGGGCGCTGCATTAGGTTTTAAATAATGCTTTTTTCCGATTTGTAGTCTTGGTTAGTAAAATGTTTGTCACAAATATGGTTCTTTTTGAGTGTCTCAGCGTCTAACGCAAGCAAACATGTGTCTCCTAAAATGACCAGTATAAAAGTGGCAGATGCCTTGCCGTTTTATTTAAAACAAGTACAAAATTATTTTTTATTACGCATGCGTCATAATCAACGATTATCGCACGCTACAGCGTGCTTAAAATGATGTTAGTTTGGGTTAGTTTGGGTTGATCATGTCAAATGTGACAGATTAATATATTCGTCAATATATCCCTTAAGTTTAATATTTAATAGTATATTATTTTATATGGAGGAAAAGTGATACTTTTCATGGCGCGATCGTGTTTAAGAGCCGAACGGAGTGAGGCTGGTAATAGAGAGCAAGCCATGAAAAGTAACTTTTCCTCCAAATCAAATATGCTGTTTTTTCTTCAGATGTCGATAAATTAATGCAAAAAACATCTCTTTTTAATAGTAATAATAATAATTATTAAATATGTGGGTTCGCAAGGCGGCTTAGACCGGTGTCGGTGAATAGGCACAGGTTGTTGCTATAGTAATGTAACATAAAGCTGTCAGTGGACTCTGTCAACTATAATTATTTTTTTTAAATTGCGTCTCCGATTGCGTTTTAATTCCGTATTGATAAGCAGTTATTGAGTAAGTTCGATTAAATAATAACCAATTTGTTCCTAAATTAAAGATTTTTAGAAATGCAGTGGACAAATTGAGTGATAAATACAAATTTTAGTTCAATAAGTATCTATGTTGCTATGACAACACTTTTACCTCCGCCGGCGGAAAAGTGAAAAGTAAAGCTCCGGCGGAGGAAAAACGAAACTTCACGGCCGCTTACACAGTCGAGTAATGACGGATTTACTGACGTTTGAAGAAAAAAGATTTTTGAGATTATGATGCATTCGTAATAAAAAATAGCGTATGATATACGTGTATAAGAGGCCTTTAAAGCCCTTGCGACTTACAAAACACTCCGCTGCGCGTCGTGTTTTGAAATATGTCGGGCGTGCTTTAAAGGCCCTCTTATACACTTATATCATAATATACTATTATATGATCCGTTAATGTAATCAAAAAATATATATCCGTAATTAAAGAGGTACCTAACGAAAAAGAATGTAACAATATATCTATTCAAAACCTTTTTATTTCGGCAACAGCAAAATTGGAATAAACAAATTAGGAGTATTTTTTATCATAAAATCATAAAATATGCGACCCAAAAAAGCAGCTATATTTTTTTAAAGTTATGCATTCTCATGTGTATGATATTACATAGTAGTTAACTACCAATTTTTTACAATTTTTTTTCATTTTATATGGAAACCGAAACATTTTAATTTTGTCACCTTTTCGGCTAGCACGACAGTTAAAATACTGGCATACATTCCCTGACATGTTTTTGGGTATCAATACCTGTATAATTATAATTCTGTAATAAAAATTAAAGAGAATAATATCACCTATACAACCCTCCGCTTACGCAAGCTAACAATGGAAGTAAATTAATAAAAATCCTAGAATCCTACATTTTCAACGAGCGCGCGCTAAGCGTGTGCCGTCCGGCCATACCATTGAACAACAAATTCGTTGAAATTCTCGCGGCACTCGGCAGTCGCGGAGCTTCTGCTATGAATCTTTGGCAACATTGTACGACCACCGATCTCCATATATGGATAAGCACAAACCGTCTGCATGCGTCGAAAAATCGTACCAATCATGGGGAAAAAACCGGGTTTTGCGTCGGACAGAACTGAAAATAGGATAATTTTACTCATGCGCACAAACACCGAGAAGCGACAGAACGAAATCAGCTCATAAAGCTTTTACAGTTCGGTAATCAAAAATATTATCAAATTTCTCTGACCTTGCTTGTTGCTTGCGCTTGAAATAATTCTTTTTTCTGTGTTTGCCGTAATGGGTTTCGGCGTTTCGTTTCGTTCACTTATTGAAGTACGTACGTGCGTCTGAGTGGTTTATATTATCGTTTTCGTTGAAAATAACTAATTTACTCCTGGACATCTAGTTTAGTTTATTATTATAATAGTTCGTTATTAGTGTATTTTGTTAGTGTATAAGGTGGTGTAGACGTTAGGAATATGATTTAAAGACAAAAAAAAGACCTTAAAAGACAATGGCGTCAACTGCCAAGGTCAAAGAAAATACTCAACGGTGTTTGATTTGGTGTTGCCAAAATAAGGGTAGAATACCAGGGATTTATTATTTTAAGTAAGTATCATTTTCTTTTAAGGACAACTGCAGCATTACATACAAAATATGGGTATAATATCTTAAAAAGGGTTTATTTACTGTCACGATGCATAAATAGCAGTGAGTTTATTCAGTTTTATCATTTTGTATTAAAAGAGTCTTCTTATAGGTAGGATGGATTTTAATTTACTTTCTTGAGGAGTTTTGATGCTCTAAACATTTTTTGTTAGATCCTTAAATGGATAATTGTTCCCCATACTTGTTTCTGCTATTTTAAAAGATTTTTAAAAATTGTTTTACATACTACATATATGGGTTCAATAATTGTGTGTCTTTTCTATCTGTAAAGGTAAAGAAAAAATAAAAGAAGGGAGTAAAAATTGGAATAAAATGTTAAAGCTTCCCCCACGGATTATTTCTATGTTGAACCTATAGAACAGTCTGTAAAATATTTTTAAAAAAATCTATTAAAATAGCAGAAACAGGTATACGGAACAATGAGGAAGTTTCATCAATTTTTCGATAACCCATGAAAACTAAGTGGACACGTGTTTTTTCTTTTTTTCATAAGGCGAAAAATGAGGCAGATACGCCTTGAAATGTGCTTATGACGTCACAATACACATGAATTATTACGTCCCACCATGCATAGTATATCTATATATACAAAACGAAAAACTGGCATAGCTCTCGTAATATTCATATTTAGTGGAAATAAAAAAAATATATATATCGATTTTTTTTCACTGTTGTAATAAAAAATAATCAGTTTAATTTCTCAGGAATCTTCCTAATTACTCTCAAATGTTTTAAAGTTTTCATGAGCATTTAGACATGTGTATAGTCTTAAGAATTTTGTATCTTGGTATATACTACCTACATATTTTGTATTATTGGCTTTTTCCAAATAGACTACTACTACTACTACCTAATGTAAGTTAATGTATATAAAACGTTTATATCATGATGTTTTGTTTTAATAAACCTTTCTTTGCCCCAAAGTTATTTTAGCTATTCAATGCAATAAAAATTCATATTTTAAAAAACTAAAAAAAAGGTGTATTTCTTGCCTACAGATTGTGGTATGTAATGTGTGAATGCAAAATACTTTAACATTACAAATCTCTTTTAAAAGTAGTACTTATTCAAGACTAACTTAAAGAGAAAGTAAAATTTAAGGCAAACGCATATAAAAAGGGTTTTTATTAGGAGGTGCTTCCATTTTTTAATATTTTTGAATCAAAGGGATTATTTTAAAAAAT
>MU184090.1:112077-160461 GCA_016904865.1 Pissodes strobi | reverse complement strand
CATTTGAAGATTAGAAGATTACATGCTATTCATATTTAAGATAATAATTATATTATATTATAAATAATATTTTTTTTTAGTGATGTACTAATAGAAATCGGCCACTGTTTGTTTGTGCCGAAGACGTCATCGAACAGATAAACGCAAAACAGTCCCTATTGGGCAACCCAGACTAGCCACTTAAGTATACTCGTCAACAGCGCAGTCAGTTATTAGATCTTAGATCACTTAAAGCGTCATATGTTTGTGAACAGTTTATTGTAAAATCATGATCGGTTTGACCTTATCCTAGTTGTCTAATATCTCTTAACGAAGAAGTTCGCGTCACAAACTAACAGCAGCCAGACTACCTATTACATATGTATTTCCCATGACAGGGCTTAAAAACGTATCTACAAGAGATTGCTTTTTACCTGTCACTGAAACCATCCTGTTCATTTTTAGTGTCTGCATTTTCATGTTTGATAGAAGAATGTTTCGTCATTGAAAAATTTACTGCTGTTGTGGATTCTCTGCAAAATAATTTTTGATAAGTATTAATTTACCTAATTTATGAATACTACTTTAGAAACAAGTTCAGGAACATTATCTAGTTTGTAGAAGAATATTCTGCATAAAACTGTGAAAACACACTTATTATCACAGTGATTAATAAGTTCAATTAATGGAAAAATGACTATGTTTACAAGTGTTTTTTTTTTAGAATACTCATGTCAATCTTATAACAATCCCTGCTGTTCTTTAGTTTACCAATAACACCTCTAACATTGTAGGTAGTTGCTTGAAAAGAGAAGGTATCTAGACAATCGATATTTTCTAGGATTTTGCATTGAAAAATATGGATTTATTTACTCAAATTAATCCTCAAAAATTCATAAAAAGACGTTATTTTCATCTAACGTATTTTTATGTGATTAACATATTTGGTGAACCCAAATCCACTTAGGTAATTGCATCACAAAAAGGCCCTTAAAATGTTAAATTATTCTAGCCTTTCCTCTGTGATGAATTTGTGTTATTTCGAAATTTCGATATTAATCAGGTGTAGGTGTGTAAATGATCATGGCACCGACGACAGACGTGTCCAAACGCGATAGTGGTAAAATTTGTTTTGAATGCTGTAAAACGCGAGTATGCAGTTACACAATATGCATTAAATGTGGGAAAATATATCACAAATCGTGTGCAATAAGAGATCTCAAAATAGTTATTTTTGCAACAAGCGTGTAAAGTCACCCTTTTTAATGAATATTGTCACATCTCATGCATTGGTACTGGTCTTGTTTTGATTGGGGTGGTTTACCATTCTCCAAGCTCTAGTCATCCAGTGTTTTTACAAAAATTGGAGGAATTTTGTGAAAACTTGCTGGTAAGTAAGAAAAAAATTTTAATTGTTGGGGACTTTAATTTGGACTTTAATTCTGATACTTTTTACACAAGTAAGCTTAAGACTAGCCTAACTATTTTGGGTTTGAGTCAGTGGGTAAAAGAACCTACAAGGTGTACAGATCAGAGTAATACCTTGATCGATCTCGCAATTGGCAATTTTAATGTTCTATGTAAAGTGCACCAGACTCCTAAAATCTCTGATCATTCGATAGTTTCTTTAAAACTCGCTACTAATAAAGATACAAATATTGAAGTGAGGGAGAGACAGTTTAGAAATCTTTCTATAGATACCTTTGATAATGTGAATCTTAAACTGCTTGATATTGATTGGGGCGATACTCTGAACTCAGTAAATATAAATGAGATACTTAACAGTATCAAAAGTGAATGTGAAACAGTAATTAATGATATGGCACCTATAAAAACAATATCTGTTCGAGGTAATGACTTGCCGTGGTATGATGCTGAACTTAGGCGGGCAAGTCGAATGAGGGATCAGTCTTATTTGAAATTTAAGCGAAGCGTAACTGATAATCTTAAAGTTTTAAACTGGGAGGAGTATAAAAGATGTAGAAATTATTTTGTAAATTTGTCTAAACAGAAAAAAGAATATTATTATTTTACTAAAATTGATTTACATCGTAATAACAGTAAACTTATGTGGCAAACATTAAAAAAGCTAGTAAACAATGGTAAAAAAGAGTTCAGTCAAAGTTCAATAAAATTTGAAACACAAACTACTAGTAGTAGAGATTTGTCGGGGAGAAATAAATATTGCCAAAAATTTTAATAATTACTTTGTGGAGAGCATAGCAGATATATGCAAGTCAATACCGGTGACTAACAACTGGTCAGCTATAAATCTACCTAGAACTAATAGTAATTTTAATACGTTCACACTTTTGACTCTCCCTGAACTAAGAAATATAATAAACTCGTTAGATAATAAGTGTAGTGTTAATGACATCCTAAATGCAAAAACTCTTAAAAGTATTTTTAATGTTTTGGGGCATGTATTCTTACATTTAGTAAATACATCTTTGGAACAGGGATCATTTCCAGATCAACTAAAATGTTCCACAATAACACCAATTCCAAAAGTGGCAAATAGTAATAACGCTTCTGATTTTGGACCTAAAAATTTTAGAGCTGGCTGTGTATAAGCAAGTTATAGATTATTTTAATTCCAACAATCTTCTCTTTCTTAATCAGTCGGGATTCAGGAAAAACCACTCATGTGAGTCTGCATTGCAACTGACTATAGCTAATTGGACTGAGTTAATTGATAACAACAATTTTATTGTAGCGGTTTTTCTTGACTTTAAACGAGCTTTTGAAACGGTTGATCATAGAATTTTAATAAGTAAACTTCAGTATTATGGAATACGTGGCAAGGTTCTGAACTGGTTTCGTTGCTATTGAAAAAAACCGAAAACAACGAACTAAAATAAATTCTACTATATCTGAAGAGATTGAGAATGGTTTTGGAGTGCCCCAGGGAAGTGTACTGGGGCCGTTACTTTTTATTATTTATATTAATGATATAAACCACTATATTGCACCTGAGTTCATAAACCTATTTGCTGATGATACCTTATTTTCCTTTAGTCATAAAAATGTGGATGTGGTCATTCAAAATATAAATAGAGAGCTTTCCCGGATTGAAAAATATTTAAATTATAACAAACTTAAATTAAATGTCAATAAATCAAAGGCCATGATTCTTACAACTAAATACAAATATTCCAATCTTAACCATCAAAATATTAATATAAAGATTTACGGCAGTAGGTTGGAGTTGGTAACTGAATTTAAGTACTTGGGATTTATGATAGACAACTTTCTTACCTTTAAAAGTCATTTCAATTACATCAAGAAAAATATTTCAAAAAAATTGTTTTTTTTCTCTAGAATAGCAGTTAATTTATCTGTAAACTCTCGGGTAACCATATATAACACAATTATAAAGCCTCATTTTGAATACTGTTCTAGTTTGTTGTTTCTCTTGGATGGTAACTCTAAATCTAGTCTACAAATATTGCAAAACAGGGCAATGCGCATTGTACTATCGTGCAGTCGCTACACGCCGATAAGAAATATGTTAGCCTGTCTTGAGTGGCTACCAGTTGCCACAAACTCACACTCACACTCACAAATCAAATTTTTTACCATGGTTTTCATTTATAAAATAATAAATAACTTGTTGCCAGCATATCTCAATACATATATATCTTATATTAGGGAAGTACATGGTTACACCACTCGAGGCAGGAACAATTTCTATATTAGAAGAACTAACTCCAGAAGGGCAATGAACTCATTGTTTTTTAAGGGTCTTGACGACTACAATAACCTACCTTCAGAAATAAAGAACTTAACCTCCATCAATATATTTAAGAGAGAGTTAAAAAATTTCTTACTGCAATGACACCCACCCACCTACTTCATCAGTGCTCCTCTTGCACCGCTGACTTTCTTTTTTTTTTCTTCTCTTGCACCGCTGACTTTTTTTTTTATATATACCACTGTTATAGTTTTAATTTGGGAAGGTATATATTTTGTAATTTTCCTTTCATTTGGTATTTAATTTTAAATTAGATCATGAATGTATTTATTTATTTAGTAAAAATATATTAGTATTAGGCATGCCTATTGAAATAGATAAACTCATATATTAAAATTAAGCTAAAACTAGATTAGGAGTATACTATTTTTTACATGTTATTTTTATGTAGATTGTCATTGTATTAGGGGATTCCTAAATAAAGGATTGATTTAAAAAATGGTACTTTACACATGAGTAACAAAAAAAAATTTGTACTACCGAAAAAAATATGTAAAAACAAAAATATTATTAAATTACTTTACACGCTAGTGCGTAAAATAAATTATGTCTTACATGTCAAAAAATGGCAGATTCACTTTGCGCACTAGTGCGAAAATTAACTTAGTTCACGCACTGCATATTAAAATGGCCTATTTTACGCACGGTAGTGGAAAAATGTAATTTATCAATTAAAGGAGATTGGAGCCTTGTAATTGTGAAAGCAGTGCCATAACCTCAAATTTAGAGAAAAAAATCAAACGAAAATTTTACAGAAGACAAGTAAATTATTATTCTTCTTAAGGACTTGCTCGTTTAATCTCAGGATACACAAGCGTTAAGAACAAGGTCGGAAATGACAGACAAAAATCAAATTCTTAAAGAAAACAATCGCTTGTTTCTCGAAAGGATTCAATACAGTTAATTACAAAGAACTCAAAATAACACAGAACCAGATTCTTCAGTTTCCAGATCCTATCAAAACAAAAGACAATAATAAAAATCAAATTGTCGCCCAATCGAGGATCATAACAAGCAAAGTGCGAAAATAGTCGGAAAAAGAATAACACACTGGTATATCCAAGAGTATATCCCTTCCAAAATCCTAAATTTAGTTCCTACAGAATGGGACGGGTTAATATTGGTGTTTCAAAAAAAACTTCAGGTTCAGAATCGGTAAATTCGACAAATGGATTTTTAATACATTTTCAAGACTTTGACATTTTAACCAGAATCTATTACGAATTTTTTGCATGCACAAATTTACTTTTTCAAATTCTGCAAACTAAAATGTTAAAACGGAGTTTTATCCACAATACCGAAACAGAATTATTGCACTCGACGGGCGTTTCGCTAACCATGTTAGCATCACCAGGAGATGATTAAAACTAAATTTAAAATCTACCTAACTCTCTTTTATACTAAATGTTTGCTTAATCAAGCAGAACCAAAGGAATCAATCCTGGAATCCTACTAGTCACGCTCGATCAACCAATGCAATGCGCTATAGGGAATAGGCCCTCTATCTCTATTTAAACAATTCTCACATTTATTAATTTCCATACTTTCATATCAGTCTATGAATTAATTTAAATTTTTGAATTGTTATTCTATGATTATTTTCAAAAGCATGCTCGGCAACACTTGATTTTCTGTTCTACCATACTTTAAATGACCTATGTGTTCCTTGAATCTGCACTCTGCACTACACCTACGGCAGCGCTTGAGTGTCTTCTAAATCTGCCACCTCTTCAAATAGTACTGGAGAAGGAGGCTAGATGGGCGACGTATAGATTGACACAGACGGTGATCAACAATCCGCAGGCGATCATCATGATGCCCAACAGGCTGAAAAATGCCAATGAGCAGGAGCAGTGTGCTGGGTCTACCATCAGATGTTATGCCTACCAAAACTAACTATTACCATGCCTATGATGTCCTCGTACCAGAGAGGAACGAATGGGCAAAGGACTCTGAACATCTGAGAATAACAGAGAATAGTTGGTTCACTGACGGCTCCAAGACCAAAGATGGTACAGGAGCCGCTGCATGGAATAAAAATGGTAAGGTTGAGCTTAAGTGTTCCCTAGGCAAACATGCAACCATTTTTCAGGCTGAAGTTAAGGCCATTGATTTGACTGCACAGTGGCTCATCGATAGAAACTGGAAAGGCAAGTCAATCAAAATTTTCTCGGACAGTCAAGCAGCTTTAAAAGCTCTTGAATCTAGCCGTTATTCATCCAAGACGTTATGGAACTGCCAGGAACTACTCACCAAATTAGGGAGAGAAAATAAACTTACACTGATCTGGCTACCTGGACATACAGGATATGAAGGCAACGAAAAAGCTGATGCTCTTGCGAAGTAGGCGGCCGCAACGGCCTTCATAGGACCAGAGCCGGTACTGGGAATAGCTTACAACATAACACAGCTAAAGAAGCCCTCTCCAGGTGGACACAAAACCAATTTGTAGATAAATGGAGAGTTACCAGGCCTAACTCATTCAAAGTTGGCGGTGAATCTGCCATCAGGAGTGAGAACTGGTCAACTTCTTCAACATGGCCGACAGCAGGTACAGGCTGTAGTTGGCATGTACACTGGCCATTGTCGGCTAAGAAGCCACAGAACAAGATAGGGTTCTCCGAAGAAACGGAATGCCGCTTGTGCTTGGAGGACGAAGAAACAAAGGAGCATGTTGTATGCCACTGTCCAGCAATGGAAAGAGCCAGAAAAAACAGTCTTTGGAAATACTCAAATCACACTTGCAGATTTGAAAACTATCCACCCCAGAAAGCTGTTCGATTTCTTGAAAAGGATCGAGCCTCTAGCATAGTGGAAACCACAGATTTGAGCCACAATAGACCAAGGGTCGCAGTGGAGAGTCCTATTTGGACCACACGTGTACAAATACAAATACAAAATCATTGAATCTCGTTTGTATAGATCTTCTAGTTTGCCTAACTTATTTCTGGTTACAATCCATGCATCCAATATCATATATTCCACTTCTTTGTAATATTTCAATTTTGTCCTTTGGACCACCTAATAAGTTCTTAATGTTGAACTAAGTTTGGTATGCTAATTTTAAACCTACTTCCTTAAAGACATTTTGAAGTCCTCTAGTATAGGTATTGCAGTATTCAAATGAGCACAATTTAAAGTTAAATGCTGATAAGACAGAAGTTCTTCTATTTTGTCCCGAAAAACGCAGAGTAGAACTGGAGAGGAGTCTAAAATTAAAGTTGGTTGATAAAAAATTAATATTTACAAAGTGCGCAAGAAACTTGGGGCTGTATTTGCATGTTCAGCTTAGATTTAGAGAGCGTGTTAAGAAATTATTACAAACAACTTACTTAAGAATGAAAGTATTATATGCCAATAGGCATATTCTTAATTTAAAAATGAGGAAAAAGTTGTGCCAGTCACTAATTTTACCTGTTTTTAGCTATTGTAATATTGTGTATTATCCTTGTCTTGACTTAACATCAAGAAGTAGCCTAAAATATGTCCAAAATGTTTGTTGTCGATATATTTTTAACTTAAGAAAATATGATCATGTCTCTGCTAAAATCAATAACTTAAAATGGCTTAGAGTTCAAAACACGGTAAAATTACATTTTATTGCGTTTCTCACTAAATTAATAAGATCATGTACTTCTTTATATTTAAGTGAAAATCTTGTTTTTCGTGATGCCGTTCATAATCGCGCGGTCAGACATCAGGATCGTCTTACAATGCCCCTGCACAGGATTACCCTTCTCCATATGAGTTTTACTTGTATGGCTGTGTTGAACTATAATTCCTTAAGTAGCGATTATAAGAAGTATAGTATTGGTACCTTGCATAAGAAATATAGAGAACAACTCCTGACTGAACAGATCGCTGCGCTCATTTAATTATTTGAATTATTGTAATATTTCTCTATCGCAAGTTTTTCTTTTTTTTTTGGTTTCGAGTTTGTTCTTTAATATTTCATTGATTGTTATTTTTCTAGTATTATTTTTACTCATGTTTGTCATATAATATATATTTTTGTTGGGTTTCTCTTATAGTGGTAATGGTTAGGTGTTAGGTGGAAGAATAACTAATGTTCAGTCTCGACATTCCCATTGTATTTCTCTTTCTGAAATAAATAAAGATTTATTTATTTATTTATACTAAGGATTATATCGTACCGAGACATATTTTGTATTTTCATCCTGATTAACGAAGGAAGTGGAATCGCGAATGGCCTTTATTTCCAAACAAACGCCTATTAATTAGTCTATTTATTAAGTTAGTATTGAAACCATTAACTTTCGCTATATTCTTAATTGTCCCCTTTTCATTATTAAATATTTCTCTGCTGAGAGGAAAGTTAACCATACGGTGTACTAAAAAAAATTAAAGCTGGCCATTTTGTGTTGGTTGCAGTGGAAGGAGTCATTAGGAATATAGAGGTTAGTGGCAGCCGTTTTTCTATAAATATCAAATTCTAGTGTGTTATTATCGTTCCCAATTACTAAATTAACCAAAAATGGAAGTTGGCCATTGTTCTCGACTTCATAAGTAAATTTAATGGTGAGGAAACGGTTGTTTAGTTTGGTTACAAAATCTTCGATATTAGCAGTTTTTGTGTCGAAAATGGCGAAATTGTCATCCACATACCTGTACCACACCTGCCAATGCCAAGTTTCATCCCAGCAGAATGAAGTGCAAGGTTGGATTGAAATCTCTGCCTTACCCTCCGTACTATTTATACCGCAATTAATTTTATAGCCAGTAAATTGGACAGGGGGTGAGAAAGTAGGGGATTATATTTTGATCTTTCTAAGGCCTTTGACACAATCAATAACAGAAAACTTTTGACCTGCTTGGATCACTAAGTGCTTAGGGGTGCTCGCGCCACCTTTTCTGGTAGGGAGCAGGGGGTGTGTCTCATACAGCGAGACAAATCCCACTGATTGGGTACGACCAGGATTAAAATGGGTGTCCTACAGGGTTCTATCCTAAATAATGATATCGGCTCTGGACTGATCTATTATTGATCTACATCCTACTGTATCATTTAAGCCATACTTTGAACAGTTTGACATTTTGACCGTACCATCGTTATATATTTTTTTCAATTTATTCAATAAAACATTTACATGTTATTACATAACTTGTAGTATCATTCTAAACTGTAAACTGTTTTATTAACAACTGTATTAATTATTTTAGATAGATAGCACCTAGGTGTGAAACGCCTGTGTGTGCTATAAAAGCAAACATATATGGACAAATAGTGATTTGTTTTACTAGGCAGCAAAGTAGTAGATTGACTGCCGCGGCTGATAGTTCATAGCCGAGTAATTCAGCTAAGGCAGTCAATTTACTTCGCTGCCGAGTTGAACATATAATTTTTTTCTCCGATTATTTATAATGATATATGTATACTTACTGTATATTTGCAAATTATTACAATTCCCACAATCTTTTTATTTTTCCTGTAGTGATAAATTAAAACAAAATTTGATAGAAATCGCAATTGTAGGAACGGTTGGTTGCTATAGAAATGTATATGTCCATAATAAATTATAGTTTGGCAACTTATATGTCAAACGTTTTATTCCCATGGAAACTAATCATTTTGCTGCCTAGGCAGGAACGTACTTACTTTGCTGCCAAGGCAGGAAAAGTAATACTTTGCTGATTGATATGTGTCTGCAAAATTAATATTTGCTGTCATGCTGTCAATCGGAGAAAAAATTATTTTTTATAAAATACATACAATATTCAATTTCACAATTTGCAGACTATATATACGTTTAGCTAAATACAATTTCAAATTTCTCAATATAGTATTGATAAATAAAACACTTACCAAACTGTCCTACAAATTTTTTTTGTTTGTTTTATAGCTTTTGGATTATATTAAGTTTTTTAAATAACAATTGTACACCCCTCCCCACACCAGTAGCCCATATCAAATCTCAGCCTTTGCAAAGTTTTTATTGATGGTTTTTAATAATTTTTTGTTTAGTATTTCTCTAAGCATATAGGTAATAGTTATGTAGCAAACTTCTGATTCCATTAGTAACATAATCAATGTGGGGGGCCCCAAGTATTTATCAATAACTATCCCTAGGTATTTAGTTTGTGAGTTTCACTTATCTTTGTAAAAAAAGAATCCCTCCTTATTTGTTTCCATTTCTCATATGTACACTCAAACCATGACAACACAAAAATAAAATATGAACACCTTGAGCATATCAATGTCTAAGCCTACTTGAGAGATTAAGGCTTTCAATATGCTCCCTGGCGAGTTGCAGAACATCGAGAACATTAGCTTATTTATGAAACATACCAAAAATTGCTTAAAACGGAGACAATTTTATTCATACAGATTTGACTTTTAGAACTGCATGTTTTTGACTTTCATTTACATTTGCTATCGCTTTTATTTTTGCTGCACATGCATTATGCCAGTAGATTAGTTATTCTTTTTGCTCCCATCCTAAATGTTAATTATTGTGTTATAGTATAATTTTCTGTGTTCAATTTGTATTTTAAATAGTAATTGGTTTGTTATCTTTTTTAAACTTTATTTATTTTGTAAGGTTATTTCGAGTAATTGCATGGTTAACATACACATAGGGTACTCAAAGATGCCCTTTTATTGACGTTGCTTTGTCATTTGTATGATGTTGCTGACAATAAGATATTATTATTAAATTTTTAGTTGTTTTTGCAATATGTATTCAATTCGATCCTTGCCTAAGTCTATATAGTCTATTGTTTTAAAATGAAGAACTGAAATTACACATTCTTGTTTTGTGATGAACAGGAGCCTGACCATATGACAATATACAGTATACTGGATAGCTAGTTCTTCAGCGTCTAAAGGGTATATATGTAAAAATAAAGTGTACATACATAGACCCTTTATACACTGTCCACTGTAGTTATTAAAAATGAGATCACACAGATCCTTTAGCAAAGTACTTTTGATATTGTCTTTATTTTCTAAGATAAAAGAATGGAACCCAGACCAAAAGTATTCTAGGCACTCAAAACCTATGTTCATCCAAAATACCTCCTTTCCAAATGCCACATGGTTCCTTTATCCTCTCGTTTATCCTTCATCCTTCATGTCTTCCATTATAATTGAGAAATGTTATACCTAATAGCCTTATTTTCCTTGCTATTGGCTTAAGAAAGGGCTATTTGTATGCATTTCATGCGTACAAAGCATGGAATGAGAAAATGAACATAATATACTGGTCCTAGCCTTTCCAGGAAAAATTACTTACTCGATAAGATAATGTTCATTTTCCTCCTCCATCAAAAACTGAGCACTAAGTTCATCAAACTTATTATTTTCTTCAATTATGTTTGGCAACCTTTCTAGAATTTATTAACTCTGATATTGGCTTATCTTATAGGTACTTGGTTTCCAGATTGTTGGATATAAGATATAATATTTGAAAATGTGAATGTTTGTATTTGAAAATTATAGGTATTATTCGTTATTCGATGTCGGTGAACTGTGAACTGCTAGCACAAAGAATCCCCCTTGATTCTTTGTGACTGTTAGCACCTAATTGCAAAGAGTACAAGGTCAAGGTCAAGGTAGTAGTGGTGTGACGGTATCTGTGGAACAGTTACTTTGTCGCGGTATTTTTTAATACCGTCGCGGCATCGCGCTCCACGCCGAAAGAACCAGTTACATTGGAACTGCCTTAATATCGCAAGCGGGTATGTGCAGCAGGCGCCAGGAGCGCCGTTGTCGCTGTTCCATGTACACGGTTACGGTCACGAAAGTGACCGTGGGTTACGGTTACTTTTAACGGAGAGCCGATTATTAGGCAAAAGATACTTGACCGCTGTATTATTTCTGTCGCGGTAAAAATTAATATGAATGGATTATTTTTTAATTAATACCGATTTTCACTGATATCAAATCATGTTTTATTGTATGGAATTTAAATTTTTCCTAGTAATAATAGGTGTAGGTAAATAAATTAACATTTGATATCAAACACAGAAATGAAAAGTAAACCAAAATAATCTTACCCAACACAGAATAAAAATCAATTCATATTCCTGGTTATTGTTTTAAAATAATATCTGTTTAACTTTAGAGGAACTTAACCTTCTATCAGAAATAATAAGTCCGGATTTATAAAATATTCTCTCACATGAAACTCATGTAGCAATTGGAACAATGCACCTCGATAATTGTACCTATTTATTATTAGAAACATAGACGGTAGGTACACTTTTATTACGGAATAATTTGTTGGTCTTAATCGTTATTACCAAACCCTTCCTAAAAGAAATGTAACTAAAGTGAAATTTCATTATCACCCACAGCATACCGTTTAGCCAGGAAATCGTTTAAAGCTAACCAAAATATACTGACAGTTATCAAGTCACCAATTTGCGCTATACGCAAATAATATTTTATTTGTCACTCATTTGTAAAATTATTATTTAAAATCAATTCCCGAAGAACGAAAATTCATTTTTAGTGCTAGTCACGCTACTTACTTGCAAAAAGTTTACACAATTTAGCAGTCAAGTCAGTAGCTAGTAAAAATCTATTTTCATTGAGAAATGTCTTGAGTTCTTGACCGCCAGGAACGATAATAATAATATTCTAATATTTATTAACACAGCTCTGTAACAATAAAAACAACCAAGACCAAAAATACAAAACAAATGAAATTAATACTCATCAATTGAATAAAGCATCACCAGTCATGTTTCCACAATCCGTTATTTATATTTACTTTTTTCGTTCTAGTTCCAAACCCTCAAGATACCAAACACTTTAATAACCGTTCCCGAAAATACCAGCGGCCAGCGGCGCGAAGGCGCCTAGCATAGTAACCGAGGGTACGGAGGCTCACGGTGCCAGTTATAAAATTCACAAGCGTAGGGTATTTTGTCGCGGTATTTTTCTGTCGCGGTATCATTTGGAACGGTATCGTAGGGGAACGGTATTTCCCATCTCTACAAGGTAGGTAACGGCGAGACTAGGTCGCGCCGGTCTAAAATCGGTCCCGTTCCCGATGACGAAGTAAATGGGTGACTCGCGAGAGCTTTACTGTGGCTGCCGTCAAGGTCGAATGCAAACGAATGTTACAAGATACAGACATCAAATTTATTCTAAGAAGGGGGGTTCTGTGTGAATGTATTCGCGGAGATACATACAAGCTACTGTATATATATTACAGTAAGTAATACTTCACTTTTCGCATGGCCTACCGCTCGCTACGGGGACTCAAGGAAAGGAAACTAACCAGGGGCTAACCCAAACGTAACCCAAGACATTCCCAAAATCAAAAAGAAACTGTTTGCTAACCCAAAGTAACCCAAAATCAAGAAAAAAACTGTTTAGAAACTTAACCGTAAAAAAAAATAAAATAAAGCAACGGGGTTTGAACCCGAGCCGCCGCCGATAGCCACAGAATTAAGACCTAACCATCTAAACATCTAGACCACGACGCTCATGCTGCAAATTAATTGATTGCATCGCGAAGACATCGAATGAAATCGCTCGAGTAAACGCCACCTACACTAGATAGCGCTGGAGATGCTTTTACCTTGACGGCATCCACAGTAAAGCTCTCGCGAGACACTCATTAGATGGTTAGGTCTCATATCGGCGGCCCGGGTTCAAACCCCATTGCTTTTTTTGTTTTTTTAAGGTTAAGTTTCTGAACGTTTTTTTCTTGATTTTGAGTATGTCTTGGATTAGTTTTGGTTAGCACCTGATTAGGTTCCTTTTCTTGAGCCCCCGTGGCGAGCGGCGGGTCGCGCGTGAGTGAAATATTATAATACTTCCGCCGGGATTAGACCGGCGCGACCTGGCCACTAGTCAAGATAAGCGGTTAATTCTACCGCTGGAACCGGCGCTGTTGCCAATTATCGAATCCGCTGTGATGCAATCAGATTGTCGTAAGAGCCCTCATGGTCGAGAGATCAATTCGCCTATAGCGAGCCGCGGTTACAAACCATAATGACAGTTGGGTGGGCGGGGCTTAAATTGTTTACTATTTGGGGGGTTTGTTTGAATGTATTGACGGTCCAGCGAGTTATCTGTAAAGGCTCTAGTGGTCCAGTGGTTCGATGCTGCGTTTCCGACACGACGCTGCGGGTTCGATTCCCGCCAGTGGCAAGGCATCTTTTGCAACAGCGCTGGTTCCTGCGCTAGATTTAGCGTGCATCCAAAGAACGGGCACGTATTACAAGAAGTAATATTTCACTTTGCCCATGGCCCTCCGCTCGCTACCACTCGCTACGGGGGCGCAAGAAAAGGAAACTAACCAGGGGCTAACCCAAATGTAACCCAAGACATACCCAAAATCAGGAAAAAAACTGTTTAGAAACTTAACCGTAAACAATAAAAAAAGCAACGGGGTTTGAACCCGGATCGCCGCTGGTAGTCGCCCAATTGAGATGAGTATCTAGCGACAGTAATTGCTTTGGCCGCCATCAAGATAAAAGCGTCTCCAACGCCATCTAGTGTAGGTGGCGTGACTCGAGCGATTCCATTCGATGTCTTGTCGATGTAATCAATTTGTAGCATGAGCCGTCGTGGTCTAGAGGTTTAGATGGTTTCTAAACAGTTATTTTTCTTGATTTTGGGTATGTTTTGGGTTAGTTTTGATTTGCAAACAGTTTTTTTCTTGATTTGGGGTATGTCATGGGTTACGTTTGGGTTAGCCCCAGGTTAGTTTCCTTTTCTTGAGCCCCCGTAGCGAGCGGAGGGCCATGCGAAAAGTGAAATATTACTTATTGTAATATATATACAGCAGCTTGCATGTGTGTCCGCGATTATATTCACAAAGAGTCCCCCTTCTTAAAATGAATTTGACGTCTGTATCCGCATTTGTAACATTCGACCACGGCACATATAACAACCAGCAATATTACTCGACCTGTCAGGCGAAAAATTAAATTTGACCTTGCTAATGTCAGTTGGGTAGGAAAAGTCAGGGCTGGATTTGAAATATATATAAGTATGATTTACCTTTAACAGAGCCGTAATATAAAATTTCAAATATCAATGGGTTATGACATATATGTATACCTTGTTGTATGAGCAGGAAATCTAAGGAAATTCTTTTTGGAAGAATATCTCTGGTTTGTACAAGTTCTTATTGCTTTAACATCATGACTTTCTGCATTACACAAGTCATAAACAACGTTCGTCTCTCACAATGTCAATTATTTGACAATTACACACCTATGATTTCAATTGAACTCCAATAGCAATAAAATAAACCAGTCGTAAAAACACGACGCCGCTGGCGGCAGTTTGACGGATTTCCTACCGAGGAATATCGTGCGCGCGGACGTGCGCAGATGCGAAAAAAGAAGATGTGATATTGCTGGTTGTTATATGTGGCATTATAAGATCCTTTACACAAATAGTGCACTATGTAAAAATCGGCCTTTCCCATTGGTCGATCCGCATGGCCCTCCGCTCGCTTCGCTCGCTACGGGGGCTAAAGAAAAGGAAGCTAACCAGGTGCTAACCCAATCTAACCCAAGACATACCCAAAATCAAGAAAAAAAGCTGTTTAGAAACATAATCTTTAAAAAATAATAAAAAAAAGCAACGGGGTTCGAACCCGCGTTTTCCAGGTGAGACCTAACGATCTAAACCTCTACACCACTAGAGCTCTTGATAGAAATCGATTGCATCACGCAGACATATCGTAATACGAGATAGGATAGGAGAGGTCGATTTTTACATAGTGCACTATTTGTGTAAAGGATCTTAAAATGCTTATATGTGCCGTGATTCGACCTCGACGGCAGCCAAAATGATTACTGTCGTCTTTTACCTTGATGGCAGCCAACAGCAATGCTGTCGCGAGACACTCAAATTCCTTGCACCGCACAGACATTGGTAAGCGATATTTCAGTTCGTATTGCACTTGTTAATGCATGCGATTTAAAGACATGCAATTGGCAACACAAAATATCCTCCCTTTTGTGAATTAGCAAGTATATATCCCTCCGCTCACTTCGCTCGCTCCGGGGCTCAATAATAGTAAACTAACCAAGTGCTAACCCAAGCCATACACAAGAAAAACCCAACAATCAAGAAAAAACTGTTTACTGTCTTGCTAGGTCTAGCTCTAAATATATCATGTCATAGAGTCAAAATGTATTAGGAGCGGCTAATACTAGCACCAGGAACCAGAAATGGAATACGCTGGTGCCAATTATTTCACTTTTGTCATGACCCTCCGCTCGGGGGCTCAAGACTCAAGACAAGGAAACTAACCAAGTGCTAACCCAAGACATACCCAAAGTCAGGAAAAAAACTTTTTAGAAACTTAACCTTAAAAAAAATTAAAAAATGCAACGGGGTTTGAACCCGGGCCACCGTAGTAAGACCTAACTATCTAAACCTATCGACCACGAGGGCTCTTGCGACAAACTAATTGGCGGATTGCTTCGCGAAGACATGGCGGCGTATTCCACTTCTGGTTCCGGCGCTAGAATTAGCCGCTCATAATTTATTGACCAAATTTTACAGCGTTACCAAAATGCCAGTAATTATTGGCTTTTGCCAGTAAAAAAGAAGGTTGCCAGTAACTTTGCCAGTATTGACTTTATGCCAGTAATTTGCCAGTATTCGTCAATTTTTACGTTAAGGATATAATATTTTCCATCAAAATGTGTAAAAATCAATGTTTCTTTCAATATAAAAATTATTATCGATTTTTTCGATCGGATTGACATTTGATATTCAGTGATGCCAGGTCTGTGCTATTTCACCAGATCTGGTGACTTTATGAATAATCGCTTCTGATTGGTGGATTAACGTCAATTTCACTTTATCTACGGTCTAGTCAGTTTATTCCAGCATATCTAGATGGTCTATTGGTCAGATTCTGTGTTTGCATTACTGCGTTCAGTCCCCGTCGGGGGCAAGACATGTTTTGCCTTTAGTTTTTTAAGGATATGTTTGTTTCTTTTTGTAAATTTGGGTTCAGTTCAGTTAGTTTTTGTCTAGTTGCGCACCGGAGAGGGCGAAGCAAGCGGAGGGCCATGCGTGAAGGGTTGACAATACTCTAAAGAGATGTTAACCCACCAATCAGAAGAGGCCAATATAGCATAGTGGCATAGTGCCGTATGACTGTTAAGGATCGTATTATGTAGCTAAGTCGTAAAAGTCAGCAATGGGTACTCGGTACTGGTTACAAATCTTACGCATGCGCGTTACAGAACACTGCCTGCCACAGTAAATATTTTGCCAGTAATTGCCAGTCTTTTTCCATCGTCTAAGCTGCCAGTATTTTGATCTCATTTTGCCAGTAATTTCAATTTCCTAGTGAACCGTTGGCAACGCTTCCAAAATTGTAGAAAATACAATTACAATGAGCATTTACGATAATTGTAGCGGTATCTACTGGTAGGTATACAGCATACAGCGGTAATCAACTGATTAACGTCGATACGTTCCGGTAAATGGTAATTGTCGAACAGAAGGATTTGGATCGCGAATTACCTAAAAAAAATTGATTATAATGAAGAATAATAAACGTCTAGCTATCGCAATCTTGGCCGTAAGCGCCTTGCTAGAATTGTAATTAAATTTAGTTGCCGATCAGCTCCCGAGAAGGAAAGAAGTAAGAGACCACTTTAGGCCAGCGTCAACGTTGATCTTCAAGAATCCTAAAGGGACGAGCAACTCATCCATTTAGCCCCTAGTCCCATATATCTAACGAATTTATGAGATTTTCCGGCATTTTTGGCCTCTAGGGACTTAGCCAATTTTTCGGCATCTCGAAAAAGATAGGGCTGTAGAAAGCTTACGGACGAGCGAAAAAGGCCCCGATGTAAAGGAAGAGGCATTGTAGGACCAGCACTCTCAACTGGTACAGAATCAGCCTTCTACCGAATTTATCGACTTTTTGGAGTTTTTGGAACTTCAGGACAGAAGAAATTTCGGAGATTTTTTTTTAAAAGACAGAAGTTAAGTACTTGAAGAGGCTTTGTCAAGCGACCGAGTACCAACAATTCACCGAGACCTTCAACTGTAGTGCGCACCCTACAGCAACACCCCGCGTAAAATGTTAGTTGCGAGCACCTTGACTCAGCCTACTGGTTTGGGTTCCCCCCATTCACGTATGTGCCTCTCTGGTCCTCAATACTAGTCGTAGTTAAACCAAAGAGTATATAATGTAAAGAGAGGACAGTAAGACAGATCAATTAAATTAGAGAGGGATAGATGAGAACTCCGACTTAAAGGGCGCCTCGTATGTTATCGTGTTATGTCGGACACAATCGTCAAGCAAGGACGATCAGCCAACACAGTGGGGTTAAATATATCTCGTAAAGGTCAAGTTTAGATTTATTAGGGAGACGTTTGGTTTAGTTTTTTAATTCATATTCTGTAATTGAAATTAGGTGTATACAGTTTAATTATGATATGTAACACAATTCATTTAATAGAATCTTTTAACAATCACTCGGTAGAATTTTGCTTACCTACAATACATGCATTTTTCATGACTTTTCTCAAAAAATCCTCGGATTTCTGATAAAACATTAATTGTTTTAATTTTATTACTAAATATTTAGAACATTCTCCTCTCTATTCTATTAAGCTTCATACTCACTTTCGCGAATTTCGCCTTTTTTGACACAAACTGTCATTTTCGGCTTTAAAATTATTCGCGGCGAAAATTTTTTTTTTTTACTAATTCTACCATAATTGTGAATTATCCTCAAATATCTTGACTGCTTTGCTGTATTTATTTGTTTATTCTTTTCAGGCATTGGGTTCATTAGTTAAATTGTAGAATAGATACTTTGACCATTGGATAATAATATTAATTATAATTTTTTTCGGTGGAGATATTATTATTTTATGTTCCGTTTGCGTCCTTTTGGTAATTATACTAAAACTACGAAATACCCACCAGCTAAATGACACCAGAAAAGAAAATTTTCGGTTAGAAATATATTTTTAAAATGCGAGCCCATTCTAGACTTAAAAATATATTACTAACCTGCTTGCATCATCCAGTACTTGGACCTAACCTATAATACCTATTCCACTAAAAGCATGAATTCGCAAAAAAGTTAAAACTATTTGAACTTTTTAGCAAATATTCTCGGACGAAATTTCGCGTCAATAAGTATGGACCAAAACTTACATTCGCGCGAAAAATCAACAACTGTCAAAAAAAGGCGAAATTTGCTGAAGTTAATATGAAGCTTTAAAGTGAGATTCGAATAGAATTTACTTTTTCGTTGGTGTATCTACATACTAAGAGTTTATCCCCTCTATGTTTTGAATGAAACTTTCCTTTAAAATAATCGAAAAATATTGATTATACCTTTTTAATTTAAACT
The DNA here is from genome assembly GCA_016904865.1 of Pissodes strobi. Classification (NCBI taxonomy): domain Eukaryota; kingdom Metazoa; phylum Arthropoda; class Insecta; order Coleoptera; family Curculionidae; genus Pissodes; species Pissodes strobi. The sequence goes on along the minus strand of MU184090.1, from coordinate 141,398 downwards.
GAAGGAAATTCTTATTTGATTAATTAAAGCTTTTAGACGTTCTGAATAAATTTTAATAAAAATTCGCCGGAAACATTAAAAAACTGAATTTTATCACATTTTTTAATTAAAATAAGTTGAGCACTGAGATTTTAAGAAAATGCAAAAGTTTAAACAAATTCAGGAAAATTTTATCCTAGCAGAAAGTATTAGATATTTAGTAAATTTTGTCCTCATTTTCGTTATTTCGACCCACTGTGATGAAATACTTTATTCGCCATCTTGTTTGACTTGACGTCAACATCGCCCGCCTTGATAAAAAGTTACATCCGGCAACGTCGCGATATCTCCGAGTTAAAGGGACGAGGTCATTGAAACGGCTGACGAAAGATCAAAGGAAATTCGCCGGCTGCCTTCTCTTTACATTATATACTCTTTGGTTAAACATTGGGCGAGAGTAAAGCGCGTCGGCGGCCAGTTCGGTTTCGAGAACTGGAAAGCCCCCTGACTCCCCCATACTTTAGCTACTCGGCCTACGGGTGAAAAGCGAAAAGGCATAGAAGCCGAAAAAAGAAAATAAGGCTTCACCTAAAAAAATTCGGGCGCGTTCGAAGAGTGATAAGTTAGCCAAGTTCGTTCGGGAGATAGCGAAGTTATACTGTTGCGACTGGATTTGTCTCAAAAGAAGAATCAAAGGCTATTTACCACTAGTTAGTATACCATACAAAACCAGCACGGTCTCTGAACTGAGAGCCATGTCCGGCGAGTAGTTTGGTCTAAATACACAAATTACACATTAAATCCCCAAAAAGTCCCCCCTGACGCCCCTGATTTACACAAAACCTCTGTCAGAAAACTGTCGAGCAGCATCTGACAAGCTGCCAGGGATTGGCATATAATACATAGCAAACACCGCCCAAAAGCCCCAAGAAACCACGACTTTTTAAAAGCCCTCCTCGAGCAACTTCCGGACGACCCCATTTAAGGTGATCGATACCAAAAACTCGCGAATAGCGTCCGACGCCCTCAAAAGACGATTTTTGTGCGATCCTTGTTAAAATTCGTACGGATCCGGCTTCTTAGAAACCTTAACTTCGAACGCGTTTTGAAAATCTCGCGTGCGGAGTCGGAGCGAGAAGTCCCAAAAAACTAAAGACATTAATACGTGTTAGATATTAATTAAAATATCTAAGTTCTTAGTTAATAATTGTTCATTAGAGAAAAATCAAATAAAACTTGTTTTACCAAAAATACTAGATTAAGAGTTAAACTCTCCTAGTACATGTATAAGGCTTATCCGCTTATCCAGTGAATTGGGGCACATTTTAAGCTATCACTTGACATAGGAATTTATCAGAATTTTATTTCAACTATACAGGGTGTCCCAATTGTTCAAGTTAGTAAACATTCGAATTACTGATTTTTGTATAAGGCTTAGCCAAGATTAGGAGATAGGATTAGGTTAGGGTTGTAGATATTTTGTGTGACAACTACTGACGACTACCATTTGACAATCCTCCCCCCTGCTAAGCCCTTCTGGCACTTTGTAAAGACTTGCAGTAAGGATTCAAGTCAAAATTTTAATTTTGTACATTGACATACAAAAAGAAGAATAACTCAAAAGTTAGTCAAAAATAAAATAAATTGAAAAGCATCCCCTGCCAGTAGACCCCCTGCGAATCTTTCCCCACTACCGTTGTTCTTCAAAGCATTTGACTAATAACGTTTCGGCCTCCTAAGGGAGAAAGTAAGCCGAAGTTTTGTTTTAATTTAAACTATTGAGTTAATTTTGTAGTCCTCATATACAGGGTGACTCTTAGAATCAAGTGGAACTCCTATACGTCTATAGGGTGTTCTTGCCCAAGACAGATTTATTGCCCACTAACCTTGTGTTGTATTTAATTCAGCCGCCTGCTGACAGACGTTCTGTTGTGGCTGCTATCTACAATTTCCCTTGGATAGCGGGGAAGGCTTTGGTGGGCCCACCTTCGTTCCCCCCGGACTGACAGTGAGATCAGTTTACGGGTTGGACGTTGTCTGAGAAGTCTTATAAATAACGAGTAGTCGACTCGATAACGACTTGGCATCCCGTGAAAAAACATAGACATAAGTAATTGTAATATAAAAAATGACTTTCCGAACCCCTCCGTCGACGGCAACCAAGCACCAAAAGCCCCCGAGTGTGGATGAGCTATTGGTGCTAGAACTGAATCGAGATAGGCCAGAGGAACAGAGAGCGTTAACCCAGAGTCCCCCGCCGACTTCTAGCGAGTATATTGGGGACCCTGAGGAATTTATATTAGATCCGGAAGCGGCCTTTGGGTATCACAGGAAATCTAATAAATGTAATGGGGAAGCTCAAATCGAGGCGGGGAGCTAGAGCGTCACTCGGCCGGGTCGAGTTCACGCGGCCCTCTACTGGATCACCCCGAGCCGCACGTGGCACACAGTAAGCCTTGGCCGCTCACTGGAGCGGTTCCGAAGGCCATTGGGCCGCCCCGGGCGACGCGCGGACGTCAACTTATGAACTTATATAGTCTAGGTTCTGTCTGCTATTTTTGTTAAACCATATAGTTTCACATTTGTCCAGTGACAATGGATGATTCCTCCCATTAATATAAGAAATACACCTATACAATTTAAAAATGAAGTTAAATACCTTGGATTAATCCTTCAAAAAAATTTACGGTGGGATAAACACATTGAATGGGTCACGAGTAAGATACGTAAAGGCCTTAATATAATGAAAACTTTTTGTAGAGTTTGGTGAGGAGCAGACCCAAACACTTTAATTAATGTCTATAATGGGTTGGTTAGATCACATTTAGATTACGGATCCATATTTTCTCAACCTAATAGTAAAGCTAATCTTAACAAACTGAACTCCTTACAATTTCAAGCTCTAAGAATTGCTCTGGGATGTATGAGATCCACACCGACAAACGCCCTGCTTGCGGAGGCCGCAGAGATTGATTTGGAACATAGAAGAAGATTGCTAGCGGTTTTATCAAAAATATTGTGTATTAGTAATCACCCGCTTATTGCCATTATTAATAAAATTAGAATACTATGCTCCGCGAATGCAGGATATTGGAGAAACAAAGACAATCCCTACTTGGTCCAAGCAATGAATTATTTTTCACCCTATCTTAAAAACTTATATGCTTCAAATAACTATGCAATCTTTGAAAATTAGCTTACATAATCAGATTAGAAGTATTAAAACTATAAACTTTAATTCGAGTAAAGAAGATATGTATGCTAATAATATTCCTACCGCCTATAGAGAAACACAGAATCACACACACATTAGTTTACACAGATGCCTCCAAGAACTCATTAAGAGTTGGTTTTGGTATTTATATTCCGGATTTAGACTTCAAATACTCCTCCAGGCTACCTAATAATATATGCATTTGCACAGCAGAAACTATAGCAATATATGAGGCTGTTAAAACTATTTTAAAGAAGGGTATACAGAGAGCAAGGCAATAATATTGACTGATTCCTTGAGCGCAATAGAAAAAATAAACAAAACAAAAGTAAGCCCCAAAAACGATCATATCACTATTCGCACTAAGCAATTGATTCTTTGGGCATATGATAGCGGGGTGGAAATATTGATGGCATGGATTCCAGGACATGCCCGGATTGTGGGAAATGAGGTTGTAGATAAGTTGGCTAAGATAGGAAGATATCTTAACATACCAATGAATATTGAAATTGATAGTCAGGAAGTCATACCAATTATAAAACAAAAAATTCTTGACGAACATAGGGAAGAATGGAAAATGGAAGGCTTCACTGAGAAACAAGGGAAGATCTTATGCAGAGATTGTTTGTGAGTTCCCCAAGGGCAAATGGTTTAATAAATTCGATTTTACTGACCGGAGACATATAACTAACATAATTAGAATGCGCACCGGACATTGTTTGTCTGGACAACATTTGCATAGAATCGGTATTAAGAATGACCCATATTGTGATTGTGGAGAAACTGAAAAACTTGAACACATTTTTCTGGAATGTCCCATTAATATAATACCGGGGTTGTGTATGTATGAAGAGTTACATAAACATGGTCTATTGCTTCCCCTGAATTTTAGGACAGTTTTGAGTAACCTTAATGAGCAAGTGATAAAGCTAATTGTTAGATTTATAAACTATAATAAGATTAAATTATAATAGTATATTTATTTTTAGATCAACTCATCAAATCTCTGACTTTCACTGTATACTCCTGTGTCTTGTGTGACATTTGATGATGATGATGATGATGCTAGACCCTCTTTACAGAGGGTTGAATGGCGCTGCTACGAGGCAATTTGCCAGCACACCCTTCGCCTGGCGCTTAGGGAGAGGTAGAGCTACCCTTCTACATCCGTTACACGTTAGTCCAGTTTGAAGGGCCTTGTATTCGGTGGGAAAGACCAGAAAGACGGGCCTGTGCCCCTGGTGATTCCCGAGCTTTATACAACTATAAGCTAATGAAATGCACAACTGAGTTCCTATGCAAGGAGGCTTCGCACACTGTAGGTATAACCACTTTCTGTCAGAGACTTCAAATCCCCGTAGGGAACACCCCCGACCGCCCTCAGGCCACGCTACCACGCACGGAAATTCCCTGAAGTCCTAGTAGGAATCACCCCACACTACACGACCCACCCCTTACACTGTCCAGCCGGCACGACTTTCCAGACACCCCCCGAAGGATTGGAACACGTTATCTAAGCAAACAGCTTCCACTTCCCGTGCCGAATTCTGTAATCCGTTTCCAACGTGTTCGTCCTTCGACGGCTGGACCGGAAGTTGTGTGACATTTCTTTATGTTGTGAACGTCTACATTAACCCTCATCTTAAAGTATTTGCAGCTTTAACTGAGCATAACTCCATAGCACTTGTTTGAAAAGTCGCAGTTGTGGTATGGTTCCGAACCAGACAAAGTCACTACTGCCCTGAATGAGCTGGCAAATTGCCCGCAAGGAGCAGAGCCATATGCAAGAAATAGTGATGGGCGGTCCGGGTCCGTTGATGGATTCGGTCCATCTGAATCAGTCCGTCAGTGGACCCGGTCCAATGGATTCGGTCCAGTGGACCGATTCAGGCTTCACCTTCACTGCTCCTTCTTGGCATGTCACATACCTATCGAGCGCTTCCCGGTCCGGCGGGTCCGGTAACCGCCGCGCCGTGAAACACAAACGTTTGTGTTTTGCCGACGGGAGTTTTTTGCATAACCTGCATTATTCTTTCTAAGATTTTGTGAGGTTTAAATGATTTATTTAAATTGAAAATAATATTGATATTGAACACCATACGAATTTGGTTTTAAATAGGCAGCATAAAATTATACAAAATCAATAATTTCCATATCAAATGGAACTGAGCTCTTGTAGTTTATATTTTATATACAGTGTGTCCACTTAAGTTCGCACCATATGGGAAACTTTTTTATTATCAATTTTACGAAAAAAAGTTATTCTTTATAAAAAGTTCCGCTTGGTCCAAAACCTAAAATGCAACCATCAGATATCAAATTTCTTCAGTACGCATACGAGATTTGTCAGAAAATATGAATTTTTCCCAACAGTAAAGTAAATTTATTTTTGATAATATCGAAAACTTTAGCTAGTTATCTCTTTATTCGTTAAACATTTGATGACTTTTACGTCTCTTAACTTCTATGTTGCATTATTTTGATGATGCATTAAAATAATTGATGATATTGTAAAATAAATAATTTTGATATTTATCAATTATTTTAATGCATCATCAAAATAATGCAACATAGAAGTTAAGAGACGTAAAGGTTATCAACTGTTTAACGAATAAAGAGATAACTGATTAAAGTTTTCGATATTTTCAAAAATAAATTTACTCTACTGTTGGGCAAAATTCATATTTTCTGACAAACCTCGTATACGTACTGAAAAAAATTGATATCTGACGGTTGCATTTTAGGTTTTGGACCAAGCAGAACTTTTTATAAGGAATAACTTTTTTTCGTAAAATTGATAATAAAAAAGTTTCCCATATGGTGCGAACTTAAGTGGACACACTGTATAAAGGAATATAAATATATTTTGTTTTAAAAAATGTCTGCTATTTTCCTTAGTTTTTTTAAAAATATCTATTGTACTAAATTTTTTTAATGTAGACAAAATATTATTTAAAATTTTAAAACAAAAGCAACCATTAAAAATTTTCTTATAATAACAAATGCATACGCCATTCTTACGCAAAAGGTTTCTCTGGTTTCTCAAACAAAATTCGTAGCGGCGCTACGGACTCGGACCGAATTGTATTAATTCAAGGAACTCGACTCCTATAAATCGTTGCTTCACCCGAACCGATTCACCACGACATCGCTTGCAGTCCTCGCACCGTAGTTAAAGCAGGTAGTGGACCGGGTCCGAATGATATGATGGATTCGGTCCGACTCGTTCCGTTACTGGATTCGTTCATTTGGACCGGGTCCATCCGGACCGACACACCTCTAGCAAGAAACAACAACAATAGTCTAGGTTATGGACGAACGTATTTGTTTTGATGTTTTGTTTTATATTTTATATATCGTCGGATCGGCACCCTCGGAAGGAATGTTACGAAGGTGACGGTCGGATGATCAACACTTTCAAGACAAAAGGAGCATAGCAAAGTAAATTAACGATATTTTCTAGTTCAAAATCAAAACATAATTACTTATATTCCAGAGGAAAACACCATGCCCCGCCGATTAGGGCCTGCAAGTACCTGAATTAATTGGCAAACTAGAAAATATATATGTCGCTCCACAATAGGGGCAACCGGGCATTTTCTATAATGAAATCGTCCAATAGTTCTCTACGGGAGTTAATGATTCGTTTAGAGAGGTTGCCGAATATCGTAGTTGAGGAAGAGAATAGCTATCAGGCTAGTGATCAATCATGGATTGAAGATCAGTATGATATTGAGTAAGTACTTTTTTTCTCAAAAAGGCTAAAATATTTGTTCATTCCTTGCTGTGTATGTGGATGATTATCAGTAGGTAGTATTCAAATTCAAAATTTATTTTTATTAGTAATAATGTACAAGATGCACCTTTACATGTTGCTTTCCTTCACATTTGTAATCTCCTCAAGGCAATGGCAAGAAAAATGAAGACCATACCATAATAGTATTGCTCATAATATATTCGTATTCCTATTATCTCCTGAGAGTCGCCAACATTGACCTGTTTCAATTCAAAAAGAATCTAAGGGTATATCGAGAGGTATATTGTAAAATCAATCAATCAATCAATCAATCCTTTATTTAGGAATCACCTAATACAATTAATCCACATAAAAATAACATGTTACAAGTAATACTAAAAAAGGCTATTAATAATACACAATGCATAATATCGCCAGCCGCCAATGGTAATGGCAGAGATATCACATTAGAGGCTGAGACTATAGATATGTCGTAGTCTTATGGTGAAATCCGCTTCTTCATGAAAAGACTAGTCATATCATGAAACGTCGGCATATTGTGTAAATAAATGAGGCTACATAATCTGCCGAGGCGTTTCCCGAAATCACTACATTCTTTCGGCGGATAGCGTCGTAACATGATCCGACTGAATTTAAAGAACGGCACTTCGTGAAGCGGGCAAAGCGGCTAGATAATATTTTATCTTTATTTGTGGAAGGCATGGAACAAAATACTGGAAAGGAGTTATTTGATGGACACTACAATGAATACTATAGGCAGTATCCAAATAAGCGACCATACAATATGCAACAATTAAAAAAGGTATGTATTAAAATTTTAACAATATGTCTTCGTGATGCAATCAATTTCTCGCAAGAGCTCTCGTGGTGTAGAGGTTTAAATCGTCGGGTCTTTTTTTTGATTATGTTTCTAAACAGCTTTTTTTCTTGATTTTGGGTATGTCTTGGGTTAGATTGGGTTAGCACCTGGTTAGTTTCCTTTTCTTGAGCCCCCGTAGCGAGCGAAGCGAGCGAAGGGCCATGCGGATCGACCAATAGGAGAGGCCGATTCTGATATAGTCGGCTACGCCTGTAAAGGATCTTAAAATACGTATAATCATACCTTTAAATACCAAATTAACATAAAGTGCGTTCTCTTCGTGGGCACTTCATGAAACGGGAACGTTCAAAGTTAGGCAGGTTGTGTTACACACAATACGCCGCCATAATATGGGTTTTTCATGAAACGCCTAGTCTGATTATGTAGCTTCATATTTTTACACAACATGCCGACGCTTCATGATGTGACTAGATTTTTCATGAAATGACGGATTTCAGTATAAGACTACGACAGATACATTATGACGCTCTACAACATCTTGTCCCCAATTGTCATGAAGTCCCTCTTCCTGTAGAGCATTACCTCTATTATTCACTGATGTACATGCAATATGATTTAGATTTGATATCTTACGTTTTGAGATTTTTATAATGCTCAGCAATGATTGGGAGAGTTCAAAGTTTTGTCAATAAAAGATTGGTCGACGTAGATAGTGGATTTTATTAACTTATTTATTTATTTATTTATTTATTTGAATATATGGTATTACCATTTACAAATTACATCTTAATTCTCTAGATCTAAGGGCAACCTAAAATCTAAAATGAACAGTTTAACAACAATGTCAATCAATATAAAACAATAAAACAAAAAAAGTGAACAAATTATAACAGTCAAGTTCATAACATACTAAGGACGGCTGCAACATCACAATCAGCCAAAACAAATCAAACACTAAATCCTAACAAATACCTAATATTAAAAAGAAAAATGGTGCCCAAACACAATAATAGAAGTAGGGCCAAAATGCACATATCACAGATAGAAATGTGTTTTAAACATTGGCATTATTAATTATTGATCTAGACAACTTGTTAAATTGGTTCAAAGATACATTGAATATGTCTAAATCCAATCTATTTAAAAGTCTTGCCATTCTATTTAAAGGCGCACTTTGGCCATAATTGGTTCTGTGATGATTGACAAAGAGCAAGTCATTATGTCTTGTATATCTCTGTGGTACCAAAATTGAAACTTGATTTAGCAAACTTGGGCAGTCTATATCACCAGTCAAAAGCTTAAAAATTATTTTTAAATCCAAAAGGGAGCGTCGATCTTCAAAAGTGTCAATCCCAAGGAGCTTTTGTAGGAGATTGTAATCTAATTCCTCTATGTTTAGCTTAAAATTTATTACTCTTAAAAATCGTCTTTGGATCCTTTCAATTAACACAACTTAAATTGTAGAGATGAAAGGTTGGGAGACAATGCATACAAATGACTGTCTAGAAGTGTAATGTCTGCCTTTAAATAATAATGCTGAATAATGAATAAGCATGTGTGTGTCTTTTAATTAGCACAGTGAATTAGCCTCGGGTTTTTTTAGTTTAAGGGTAACAAATAAAATATGCTAAATAAATAAGTATGTAAAATTAAAATTAAATGAGAAAATAGAGAAATGTGTACATGTTTACATCTCAAATGTTTTTCCCTAGTTATTGGTCTTCTCAGTGTTCTTTGCCATGTGTCGTCTACTGGGGGTAAGATGGGTTCTAAATATACGTTTTCGTCTTCTTGCTCATTGCGAAAGCCTCTAGGGGATGACATTCTGGGTCTAATTGCCATGAATTCCAATGTTCGTCTGGTGTCATCGGCTCCTTGTAGTTGACTCATACTTATATGACCCTTGGAACGAGCTGGGTTTCCAATGTTACTGTGGTTAATGTTGTAGTGGCTGTTGATGCAGACTAGAGAACTGCAACCATTTGGACAGCGGAACAAAGGAAAAGCCATCTGCATTGTTGACAGCAACACCATGAAAACATGATAAGTAGTATGCCTAATACGCCGAAGAGGATGGGAGGACATTAGAAATAGCCATTGGTTTGGACTTATGGGGGGCCATATTTCCATTTCGAATTTTTACGTTTCTCGTGTCACAGCTTGTTGGAACGGTTTTAGTATTTAGAAGTTTCAGTGAAATTTCACAGGTGGATCTTTCGCTGACTCGATATGTGACGATGTTTGGACAAACGTATTCAGCAGGTGGGCTTCTTTTGCAGGTTCGGAGGTCCTTGAGTTCACAATACAATGTTCTGGTAGCACTCAATAGTAGGTAGAGGAAGTAGAAGGGTTAATGAAGGGATAGATATTTTCTTTGATGTTTGGGATAGGAATGGGGACTAAGTTATAGATTTCGAAGGTATCTTTATACTAGAGGTATTTTAATTGCATAAATAATAAGGTTATTAGAATAGAGAACATGTAGAGAACAAATTTCTAAATATCTGTGAGCATTGCCTATGTGATCTAGACTATAAGGGAATTCGAGATTGGAAGTTATTTTTACTTTGGACAATTCTTGTCTTAGATTGCGAGTAGTTATCACAGAGGGGTGTATAATCCCTTGTTTAGAGAATAGGATTGCATTCGTAATAACATCAAACTCTTCGTTTAATTCAGTTGTCAATTGACTTAATAAGTTAAGATGACTCGTCATATTTTGTGCATTGATCTATTTAGTAGAGAAATTAGCCACGCGATTGAATTTCTCAATATATTGATTTATTTTATTAATTACAAAACCCAATTACTTGCAGACAGCATTAAAGAAATTTATCTTAAAACCTCAGTACAAAAATCACACCAATTTAAACCAAGACATGCTGACATATTTTTTTGTTCTCGCCACACAAGGTAAAAGTCACACTCATAAATAAACTGAAAAATGTTTTAACTGATAAGAATGAAATTAATAAAATATTAGCCGAAAATCATGAATCCGCAATCGCAGTACATTCTGGTTTGCATAGGACTTGTCGTAGAATCAAAGTAAACTTTAAGTGGACTAATATGAAATCCGACATAAAACGATACGTTAGAAATTGTCCATCATGTCAAAAGAATAAATATCCCGTTAAGAACCCTAAAGCATTAATGGAAATTACAACCACTAGTGAAAAGCCATTTCAACGCCTTGCTATCGAGGTAGTAGGACCTTTACTCCTCACTGAGAACGGTAAATAAATGCAAGAGACAATCCCACAAACATTGTCTCGCCTTCGCACAGGCAATTAACACAGATATACGAGATCTGGCAAACGACGATTTTAAAATTTAAAAAAAAAGAAAAATTATCGACCCTTTTCCATTTATACACAAAAATTCTAATCATAAAACTATTAAATCTATATATTATTATTATTTTAATGAAAAATTAAATAGATCCAAAATTTCTTATCATAATTTAAGTGATTTCTTCATAATATAGTTTCAATTGACAAAAGTCAAACCAACTGACCTTTTCTTATCCTAGATTCAGAATAAATAAGATTCGAAATTTTGTGACTTTTACGCTTTATATATTTACTCTTATCCTATTTTAAATAAATAGGCAATACACTTTAATTTTAATTAACATAAAAATGGCATGAATGGTAATAGTAATTGTAATAATTGTAACGTCATTGTAATTATTTTTATTATTTTACTTATAGTTAGTGTTTTTCCATTGATCTATACGAAAGATCAGTGTGTTTTCCTGAATATAACGTTTTATTAAAACACGTAGTCCGGGAGGATTGTTAGGCCTATATCCGATATCACGTCACACTCGCATGATGCGTGCGTATTAATGACTAATCTTATTTTCCCTCACCTTTGACCTCTCATTATCAAATTATATTCTAAATAGAATTCTTTCATATAATTTTATTAAAGAATATCATTCTTTCCTTGATTCTTTTATATTTAAATGATCAGTTATTAGATTTTTACGTAAGACTTGGTGTCTATTCTGAATCTGACTAGAATTAGTATTGGTAAAGAAAATAAATTATTCGTTTTCTAAAAAAGGTCCTAGGGTTACTGTTAAATTTTCGGTACTGAGTTGTCGTATTTAAAATAGTCGTGACAGCTTTTCCATACTCTTGCACACGGTCTAATGATTTTGCTAGATATACTCCCTTCATAATTTAAATATTGGGACATTCTTTTATCTCTGTATTTTTAACAGTTACTTGACTAATAGTTTAGGATCTAGGTTTAATGTAAAAAATATTACTTTGGACTTGTTGATAAATTTTTATCAGGTTTGGGCACGCGTCAATGGATAATTCGAGTTTATCAAAATTAATTATAGCCTTCTGGTAAGTTAAGAAATCGTTACCTAATATTCCATCCATACTTTGCGTGACTACAATATAAAATTTATTTCCTACTTCTTGGTTGTCTAAAAATTAGGTTTAAAGAACAACTGCCCATTTAGAATTAAATTATCATTTTGATTTATTTCAATTGTGTATAATTTTAATTTGTCTCCTTTAATTAATGACACTGAGGCATCGGTATCTAATATATCGATATCGAATGGATATCCATTAATTTGACATTTAAGGTATGGATTTTTATCCATAATAATTGTAAAGAGAATATTTTAAATTTTATTAGACTTCTGGCTTTTATTTTTATTTGGAGTTTTTGAGGGTGAGTTGAATGTCCATTACATGAGTTCTTAAGCCTAACCTGTGCTAAATTATTGTTATAATTATTATTTTTTATTATTTCTTTTATAACATTCATTAATTAAATGTCCAGGCTTTTTACAGTAATTGCAGAATTTTCCATTTGTATTTGCCCTGTTTTGATTAGGAAAGTTTGGGCAATTGGATGGTTTGTTCAAATTATTTGTATTAGTCTCTATAGGTTTATAGAAATTAGAGTTAGGTTTATTATTGTAATACTGATGAGATCGTGGAGAAGTATTAGAGAAGTAATTTCCCGTAGTCATTTCGAGAGCTTTTTCCTCTTCGAGGGCAAAGCTTAGGGCATCAGCGAGAGTGTCAGGTCTCACGCATCTCAGAAACCTTGAAATATCGGGTAAAGAGTTGTGTATAAATTGAAGCTTAGCGAGATTTTTAATGACTTTGGCTTCACTTGCCTTTTCAAGAACGTTACCTGTGATGCAGCTAATTAAACGAGAGGTTAGTCTGTAAATGCGATTGTAATAAGATCTAATGCCTTCGCCTTTATTTTGTTTAGTATTAGTTAGATCTAGCAATAGTTGGTCGTAAAGCTTTTTATTAGCATAAAGAGCATGCAATATTTCGCATAGTTCTTCCCACGTATTTATTCGCTTGCCACTTAATTGAGCTCTGGCATTTCCCGAGATTTTACTGATGACGTACCCTAAGAGTGCGGCTTCTTGACTGTGATGAGCGAAGCTAAAGGCCCTTTTACATTTTGATATAAATTTAGGTAATTCAGCAGCGTTACCATCAAACGGTTTGTTAATAAACGAAATTAGGAAATCGATACCATAGGTCGGAACGTTATCTGTACTGGATACGTTTGGAGTTCTGGATTCTCCACCCAAACCATTTCCATTAAAATTATTCATAATTAAAATTAAAGTTTAACCCTCTATAGATGGTCGGAAATAACCCAAAAGATATTAATTTGTATAGAAGAAACCCTAACGTAATTAATAAAATAAAATGCTTATATAAATCGTGGTAAAGTTCTAAAAATTAGAAATAATAAGTCATTAACGACACTTTGCTGAGTTAAATAGTCAAGAATTATGTTTATAATTATATAGCTAAATAAATATGCACAAAATATGTTTAAAGGTAGATAATTATAAATATAGTAAAATAAATAATTATTGATAAATGGTTGAAAGTAAAGGGAAACTAGATTATAACTATATGATTAAATAAATAATTATTAGGATTAAATATAGATTAGATAGAGACTAAATAGAGATGAAAGTAATGACATGAAAGGGACACTCTAGTGTAGAAGATATAAAAGGGAAATTGGGAGAAGGACGATGGAAGATAGAACTTACAAGTGCGTTTCTTCTTATCGTCAGGAGGAGTCGTCTAATGAGTTGGAACTCGCCAAGCAGTAGGTCGTATGTGGATTGTCCTGTTCTTGTGATGGCGATCCTGTTCGCAGCGCCAATTTGTTGGATGCCTCTTTCGTCAATAAAAGATTGGTCGACGTTGATTTTATTAACTTAACACAACTTAAATTGCAGAGATGAAAGGATGGTGAGACAACGCACACAAGTGACGGTCTAGTCTAGGAGTGTAATGTTTAATATGAAAATCGGCGTTTAAATAGTAATGCCGAATATTGAGATAAGCACGTGTGCGTCTTTTTATTAGAACAGCGAACTAGCCGCTGTTAGATTAGAGTTTTGTTGGTGTGAAAGCACTCAATTTAGAATATAATTTGATAATGAGAGGTCAGAGGTGAGGGAAGATTAGTAATTAACACGCGTCATGCGAGTGTGAAGAGATATCGGGCATAGGCCTAACAGTTTTTCAATTTGGTGTTCCTTTTTTGACAAATGTCTAGAAATAAAATAATGGTTTTTTATCAATCTTTGAACCCGATCTATGAACTTACTTAACATACAATTAAAAAATGATTCCTTATGTGTAAACTTATTAACTATAACAAAGACATGTCATAAAAATATAAACATATTTGTTTACTAAATATGAGGACGCCCATATCGTTATCCTTCTTCCCCTCTTACTTACTTACGACTTACCGTTACTGCGGCGCTGTTGCCGATGACATCTAAGAATATGTCTGTAGTCGGTATCATGGAAAATGGGCAGCTTGTTTTTATTAACCTGACAGAAAAATAATCAAAATGGAAACACAAAAAAATACGAAGTGTTATACCTATTTTCCGAAAGAAATAGAAACATTATGTAAACTGGGTCCTATGTCACTACCTCAACATTTCACATTGTTCAGAAAATCAGCGGTACTCCCTCTTGCCGCGCACGTCGCCAACATCACATATCCGGCACTCGTCTAAAAGGAACTGGCCGCCATGTTCATGAAAACAGAATACCCATTCATTTGAACCCAAATATTACATTCCATGCGTAAGTAAATAAACTCATAGCCGTACTCTGCGAACATATAGGTGATTCTTTTAACAATAATGCTATCAAAATGACTTAACAGAATTATTTAATATAATAAGAGGAACCTATTTCAAGTTGATTTACCACAAAAATGCGAAATATTAATTTTCCTTCATAATATTAATATTTTAATCTGGAACTATTTTTCGACGCGTAGCAAACAATCGAGCGTGCTCATTTTGTACTGGTAGTATTCGCGTAGATTGTATAGTCGCTCCTCGCTCTCATTGGTCGGCGGGATGACGTGACTGACATTCCGCCGTCCGTTTGTCAATACTTTGAATTCAGTGATTTCGCTTTGTTTCGTTTTTTTGTTTGTTTGTGTATTGCCAATTGCCTTTATTATGGAAATTAATTCAGGAGATAGGACCCATATGGAGTTAGTTGTTCGTTCCGCCCCCGAAGAGAGCGGAGGGCCCGGCCTGAAGTGTTCAAATATTTGAAGACAAAGCTTGACGAGGGATCCTGTCCGCTCGATACAAATATGTTTCAAGTTAAAAAAAAAACACAAAAATCTTTTCGTAGTGGTTTGTCCAGTTTTTTAACAGTCTGGTCTCCCAGGATGAGTATTCTCCTGGCAGAGGTTTCCCTTATATAAGCTTGTTGTGGAGGGGATCTGTCATTGGTGGCGCATTATCACAGACTTTCTGGAACGTGGGCTCACTAATTTTATTATTCAAAATAGGAAGTCCTCTCTCAGCTTCAACAAGTCTCCTACTGGGATTCGTTTCCCAGCTTCCCTGCAATTCGCTCTCAATACTCTTGTCATTCCCATAATTGTTGAGTCCGTTTTCCATAATCCTATGGTTAAATTGAGCATTTAAGAATCATTATCTTACCGTGTAATCTTTGTAGGTCCTCCCTGTATGTACACAAAATTGTCCGCTTCAAGAGTTGAAACAGAAGCCAACATATCTCTATTCAAATCACTCAACTCAGCTTTATTGCCCTTCAACTTCAGAATCTCTGCCTCGAGTTCTGTCCTGCTGCTTCTTGTATTCAGCTAATCTCCCAGTCAGATCTTTCACAATCTCAGCAGTCTGTTGAAGTTTGTTACTGTAATCCTGTTCAGCTGTGAAAACATCCTCTTCAAAATCCTGAATTCCTCGTTTCAGCCGAGAGATGTACAATTTTTTTCCCTACCAGTTGAGATCGATCCGCTAAAAATAATGCTAAAAATATAAGCTGAAATAAAAGGACTTTGTTTCAAAAATATCATAGATATATCATCAGGACCCACAGACAAATTATCCTTCAAGCCTAGAATTGCTGTATAAACATCAATCACTAATAGCACAACAACCTATAGACACCGACTTAGGCACATTAAAATCGTTAACATCACAACCCCCATCAGAATGCACAGAAGAAAAAAAATTACTGAAATAACCCACGTCCACACTTCCATCATTAGGTCAGGTAATTGATCTGATATGGCATAGATATAGGAATACTAAATGAGTTGTTCTTTCTCTTCACTTACTTCCAAAAATCCCTGTTGTTTTAATTAATAGACAGATAAATACTTACCTTCACGTCGCAAATCTGAAAAGTCACTGTAATCATGTGTATTGTTAGACTCTTTAAACTTCGTATGAACGGCCTTGTTTTTAAGTATACTTTCTTTTAGAGAATCATTAAACCATGATGTAAATACGGACCTTTTCTTCTCAGAACATACATTTCAAAGTCACAATAAACAATATCGTAAAACAGACTCGCATCTGCGCCAGAGTCCAGTCAAAGACGCCAAGAAAAATATCTATTCCAGAGAAATTACCATGTTTAAAATCGAAAAACTGATGAAAAGGATCTAGGTATTCAGTCAACTGACCACTATACAAATGCCTAAGGATAGAGCAGGGTGGTAACTATCAGGAGGCAGGAAAGTTCAGTAGGTGACACAAACTGAACTCATATTGGTTGCAATTAAATCAGTTGAAATATGCAAAGCAAATCTGAAAGGCCTCCACCTTGTGACGACAGACCACCAACCGCTCTAGTGCCATATACATCATTTTCGTTTCTGGAATATTAATATATCCACATATCACAATTTTATTACATTTAGTTTTCTCCATAACAGTTTCAGCAATATCACAGAACAATTAATTAATCTCTATATCACTCTTAGGGGGCAAGTAGACAACACCAATCAATGATATTTTAGCGCATTTTTCTATTACCACAAACAGACATTCAATAGAGTTATTATCCAAGCTGATTCGGGATATAGGTATATAACTTTAAGCAGCCAATAGGACTACTCCTCCTGTTGATTTCTGACTTGTTTATTTCCTTCTTTCCCATCGAAAAACAGTACAAGTAACCAAATATTTTGAAGATTGGCGTTATTTTACTGAATAGCAGTTTGGCTTTCGCAGAGGCATGGCAGGTCTACTGTTCTGTGTATCCTCGATCTCGTCTCACATATCACCGAGGAGTTTCACAGTAAGCAAATCAACACAGTTGTATTGTGTGACCTGAGTAAGGTCTTCGACTGCGTAGATCCTGGGATTCTTCTGCAAAAGCTTGCAAAGTATGGCTTCTCTTCTCAAAGTGTAAAATTTGTGGAATCCTATCTTGAGAACCGAGTGCAGTGCAGGTTGTGAAGGTTATGGAGGTGTTGTAAGGGGAGAGTGTTGTTGATATTGGGGTTCCCCAGGAATCGGTCTGGGGTCCCATTCTTTTTCTTATTTACATTAATGATCTCACATCAATCGATACACAAGCAAATCACACACTCTTTGCTGATGATACCACAGTTTCCTTTGCGGCTGATGCGCTCGAAGGATCGCTTCAGGGTTGCATGGATGCACAGGAGAGGGCGAGGAAGTGGTACTTAGGAATTAGGGAATTGATTGCTTCGAGGGGAAAACTAATAGAATGGTTTTTCCCTTAGCGATACTCGGGGTGTTAATGGTGACATGATCAGCGTCCGGTTCTTGGAGGTACGTTTGGATCCACACTTCCTCTGGATAGACCACATTGAAGTCCTGAGTGGAAAGCCTGCGGGGGTCTCTTCTTGCTCAGAGGTTTGACTCCGAATGTTTCAGTGAAGGTCCTGAGAACAGCCTATTTGGCGGTTTTCCACTCTCATTTGAGCTATGCGATCTTGGTTTGGGGACATTCTGCTGAGATGTGTATTGATCTTCAACGCAGGACCATCAGAGTGCTTGCAGGTTTGGCCTACAGGGACGACTGTCGACGGACTTTTTGTTCATTGAGAATTTGTACTGTACCATCCTTATCTGTTTTTGAACACCCCATGTTTGTCCAAGGCAGGGGGGACATTTCATGAGGAGCATTATAAGATCCCGCTCGCTTCGCTCGCCCGCTCGCTTCGCTCGCTACGGGGGCTCAAGAAATGGAAACTAACCAGGTGCTAACCCAATCTAATCCAAGACATACCCAAAATCAAGAAAAAAAGCTGTTTAGAAACATAATCTTTAAAAAATAATAAAAAAAGCAACGGGATTCGAACCCGCGTTTTCCAGGTGAGAGCCAACGATCTAAACCTCTACACCACCAGAGCTCTTGTCAGAAATCGATTGCATCACGCAGACATATCGTAATACGAGATGGATCGACCAATAGGAGAGGTCGATTTTTACATAGTGCACTATTTGTGTAAAGGATCTTTAAATGCTCATGAGGACATTCATAATTAGAATACCCGACACAGGCAAAATCTTGTGCCAGCCTATTGGAGGCTGAAGAGGTGTCAGTGGACCCCCCGGGTACTGGGGGAAATTTTTTTTTTTAATAAGCTTCCAGATACTTTGAAAGACCTTCCAATAAACATATTTAAATCCAGAATTAAGGACTTGTTTTAATAAGAAATGTTTTTATCCATTCGAGGAGTATTTAGCATTTGATTTTAGTGTTTTAGGAAGCTAGAATTTTAAGTGTGTTTGTAGGTATATGGTATATGTTTAATATAGAAACTTACTGTAATGTTGACTTTTTTAATCAATTATTTGTACTACTTGAGAATTGCTTTAGCAAGCGTAACATGCATCTTTTGGAACTAATTTTATTACTTGTGTTAGACATTTTATGTAAATTGACCTCAAATCAAATTCAATTTGAATTTGTTATGATGCTCTGTAATTTAGTTCTTATTTTTCTCGAACGTTCTGATAATAGACAGAAAGTGGCTGGCCCGCGTGCTTCAAAACATTCTGGTTCTGGTGAAACGTTGCTGAAATTTTCTGTTATCCTGTTGATATCCATCTCCCGATCTGAAGCCTAGATTGTTGTTACGGAATCCTGGAAAGCAGCGTGCGTCATACACATCCCTAAACCAGGGAAGGATCTCGCACTGCCTTCGTCATATCGGCCGATCTCTCTGCTGAATACCCTCGGAAAGGTGGCTGAAAGGCTAATCTTGCCGGGGATCAGCGGGGAGGTCGACAGACTCAACATCCTGCCCCCTGAGCAATTCGGTTTTCGCGGCCGGCATGGCACTGTCATGTTAGCCGCGAAGATCGCTACCGATGTATATGAGAGCTTCAGTGCGAGACAGTCAGTGACACTACTGCTACTAGACATCGAGAAGGCGTTCGACAAGGTGTGGCACGCGGGGTTTATTATAAACTTCTAGCGAAGCACAACCTCCCGCTCCACATAGTATCCCTGATCGCGTCATACCTTGCCGAGCGCATTTCGTTACTAGAGTGGAAAAACACACTTCCGCAAGTAGAAGCCTGCTTGCAGGGGTGCCACAGGGCACAGTACGGTCGCCGCTGCTGTTCAATCTTTTTATTGCAGATATTCCGTCTCATCCCCAAACCAATAAAGCCCTATTTGCCGACGACACGGCAATTTACTCCTCGCATCCTATAGCGGAAGTGGCGAAGTCAAAACTAAGCGAGCACATCAATGCGCTCGTTCCTTATTACGAGAGGTGGAAGATTTCCCTAAATGCGAAAAAGACCGACCTTATTGTAATTACACGCAAACGTAAGGACATTGAGGTTACACCTCTCGTAGTGGGTAACACGCAAATAAATCCAAAAACGCAAGTAAAATATCTCGGTATCACGCTAGACACTAAACTGAATTTTAGCCGGCACATCTCGGCAATTTTAACAAAAATGAAGGCATCAAGAAAGGACTAGGCTTATTGGTAGCGAGCAGGTCTTACCTGAGCCCTGCCAATAAGCTTATCCTCTACAAATCAGTTGTAAGGCCAGCACTGCTGCACGCTGCCCCGGTATGGTGCTCGGTGGCTCGTACGCATAAACGTAAACTACAGGTCATACAAAACTGCTACCTGAGGGCGGCGTTCTCCTTGACACGACGTGATCACGTCAGAATTGAAGACCTGCACGCGTGGTCAGGCGTTGAATACGTCGAGGAACACATCGACGGCCTCGCGTGTAGGTTCTTTGAGAACCAAATCAAGGGATCGCCGCTCACTGCTAATATCGCGGACAAGCGCTACGACCCCGAGCGCCCTATCCGACACGGTACCATATACCGAGAGCTGACCTTATTCTATAAGCAGCTAAGGCCTCCATAAACCTAATATCTTGTTAACATTAAATATTGCCAAAATCCCAGTAATTTTACCTTTTTAAGTTACTAAATCTATATCTTTTGAAAAAAAAAAACATGAAAACCCAAGGATCAGGAGAGCAGGAGCACTTTACCTTCGGGCAAGTGTTAGTCCTGCTGCCTGCCCAGCCAACCACCGTGTTCGGACACGGGGGGCGGGGCTTGCTAAAGGTGCTGCTAGTAGAATAAATACGCAGTTGCGCCCATCGCATATACACTTGACTTCCAACCACTGAAGCATCCGTGACTCCGCAGCCTGACCCGTGGGGCTCGACCTATTCAACCTGAAGTTATTACAATACCGGAGCAGACTTACGCTGCTAAGTCTTCACCTTGTATATTGTACATTGTATATAGTAGTTAAGTCTATGTTGTATATATTGTGATGTCTTTTTAACATATGAGCTCCTGCTCCCTGAGAGCAGTTCAAACAAGGTTTTTCACTGCTTTTCCTTGTATAATCTTCCTGGGAATAACATTACTTAACAAATCAAGTATTCTAATCTAATATAGCTCCGGCCAACAACTAACTTGTAAAGATATTGAAGGGGTTTCCCAAGTAATACTCAAGCCAACCGTAGCACAGCTGCGCCTAACTAATTAGGTAGGCTAACAACAGCCCCCTAAGGGCGTCGTACCCTGTTGGCCACGGTGCTGATCGAACAACACCAGGCGAAACAACAGGCCCTAGTTATACTAGTACTAATGACGTGTTAATATTAGGTTATGCTGTTACAAAAATGTTAATATTGAAATAAAATGTATGATGATGATGTTGTTACGGAACTGATTCTGTCTACGCTGTGCACCCTCCTCAAAGCGATGACGATTGTTATGCCGATAGTTATAGGACTGGTCAATGAGTTCTGAGTTCTAAAATTGTATTTTCTAAAGATTATATTTGCAGGTCAAAAAGACTCGTTACTTAGCGTGTTACAATATTTCGATTCTATGCCTAGTTTAAACGAATTTGCTTTCCCAGCAGAAACGAGTCTTTCCACAATGAGTTGATCATCATTGTCTAAAGTTATTTTTGATTTTATGGATCTTATAACAGAAACCTCGTTTGACGACTTAATGACTCTACCTTACACTAAAACCACATCTTACTAGCTTCCCCCTCTAAAAGGTTACCTAACTCTTGTTTGCTGGTTCCAGTTATTGAGTTAGGCTCAATAAAAGATTTGTCCTTAATACTATATAATGCATTCTCGATACTTTTGTCTGTATTAAATGTTGTTCATTATCTTTAGCAACAGGATTCCTTCTACTTGTCGACTCATATTTCTGGAAGTTAATGAATTCTCGTTGAAGTTGATTCATTCTTTCATCAAAGCTGTTCTGAATTTCCTAGAAATTTTGATCATATTTTCTGATTAGAGCCTGCTGGGTTTTATACAAGGTAGCCCCAAAATAAGTTTTTATGTCATCGAGCGGTTCAGAAACACTTGAGTTCTGCTTTGCGATGCCCTAACTGACTGAATGCAGTTTTCACGAGCAAACGGCAGAGACGAGCTACTTGCGCTTCTTACGTAGATAATTTTGCGCAGGTTAGTCAATCCGTATCACTGCTTAAAAGATCGTTTTTGAATTTTGAGCAGAGCAACATCTTCAGACCTTGAAAAACAGGTCACTGTTGCAACACTGTATTCAGCAAAAACCCAGCCATTGTCTTAAACAAAGACCCAGCTTTAGCCGATTTGAGGTTAAACTGAGTTGGCGGGAAAAGCTCGGAACACCTGAATACTGTCAAGATTTTTGGAGGCGATAGTATGAATAGTCCTCATCACGACAGATGTAACACCATTCACAAACTGCACCAAAATAAACCGCAAGTAGTATATCTCACAATAACAAGCCAAAAATACAAAATTGTGCAGCAGCTGCAAAATATAACAAAGTAATCGGCTTATCTAAAAAAAATTTTTTTTAGGAAAAACAAAAGCCTCCATTTTTTGACCTAGAAATCGATGTTTTACATTTTCCCGGACATTTTCCGAACAGAGAAGCATTTAGCGAGTTTTTCTCCTAGAAATTCCCTATCGCACGGTAGTCTCGGTTTTCGATCCTTGTGATTTTTTTGATGCTACAACGACTTAAAGTGACCCCTTATCGTATTTGACAGTGTATAAAAATGCTACTGGGTTCGCCGAACTGACAGCAGATGTCACTTAACGGATCTTGCCAAGCTTGCACATAGCGAATAAATAAATAGTCCAATCAATGGAGCTATCAAATATGGACGGATGCTAGTTGATTCTGGCATTAAAACATATTATCTATTTCTAACAAGAAATACAAAGTTATAAACAGTAAATAGGGAATTCATTCAACATTTTCTACTACAAACTGTAGAATACATTATTTGAGGTTGTTTCCAGAATTGTATTCATAAATGTAATTACTACTTTTATATTTATTTACAGGGAATCCGCAACGGAAGTAAATTTTTCATTGAAGAAACATCCGATGAAATATAAAAATGCAACTTTTACAAGTAAACAGGATTTAAGTGACAGGTAAAAATGCGATTTGTGTTGTATCAGTAGGTATATTCCAGAAATATTATTTCCAGTAAAATAATTTAATACTATATATTAATTACAAATGACTTATTATTAAATTCTTTATTTAGCAAATTGCTAGATACACAGTTTTACTAAATTTGCTGTAAACAAATATATAGACAAATAAAATACACAAAATACCAAAACTAATTAACATATTAGCAAGAACAATTGATCCATACAAATAATCACAAAAGAATACAAACATTTCTCTGTATAGATGTTACTTTTTGATATCATCGGGTAATTTATTAAATGTATCCAGTAAAAAATACTAATTTTTTTCCAACGTTTTTATTCTTTGGAGGGACGAAAAAGTAATTCTGCTACCTGGTGTGGTATCTACGAAGTTCATTGTTATACAATAACTTATTTGAGAGCTATGAGGGTGCATGACCAATCTCAATTTTAAAAATAAAAATTATACACAATATGTAACATGCTCCGGAACGGGAAACCACTGTAAACACTCCTAACATTAATTTGACTCACGTATACTTGCTGCAAGAAAGAATTATTTTCGTTGCTCTATTTCGAAGTTTTTGCAATTTAAATATTTCATTCTGATTTAACAAGTAAATAATTGAGGAACAATAATTAAAATGTGGCAAAATCAATGTGACAGTCAGTTTCGACCACATCGATAAATATGAAGAGCATCTTGTCAAATAATTCACATTGTAACTAATTTTAGAGACAATTGTGAGGCCCTTCGGTTCGCTTCTGCTTGCATCAGTTATCAAACAATTAATACAATGGTTATTTCTCGGGCGCCACCATTTGGATTAACGTGGTAAAGGGTCCACAGTGCACCCGACAGCTTGTTACAATGAAGAAACGGTAAACCAGGGGTCTATTGCGCATTTCAGTACTGGTTGCCGGCTGCTTTCGAAAGAAAGAAACAAAGAAAACCTAAATACAAACCTAATATCCATTACTGAATATAGTGAATATTCCAGCAATTATATCGGGAGAGAGGGAAATGTTGAACTACAGGATAGTTAAACAAAACAGACTAGATTGGGAAAGGAAAGACCAAATCTTATATTAGAGATATTTCACTTGTCGGCTGAATGCAATGGAATATACAATATATTGATGAAGGTGGGTATAGATACATTTGATGCTAAAAGTAAACATACCGCTTGAGATAGAGTATGTAAATGCCTTTTAAAAGACCGAAGAATTAAGGAAGAGTAAGTTGCATTATGGTCAATAACAATTAAAGGTTATATGTATGAATTTTGTTGAAGTTTGGAATATAACCTGGATATTGTTACTCTAACGGAAGGAAGAATCACACCAGATATAGACAATAGCGAAATAAATATTGGAGGATATACAGTAATAAGATTCGATTCTGATAGAAGACAGACAGAGTCGGTCGTATGTTATATAAGAGATCGTTCAAGTTGTGATGAGTTTAAAAATTATGCAATAGAGAAGATGTTATGTATAAGTAGTTTTAAAGTGAGTAAAGATTTGTTTATCGTAGTGTATAGATCACCAACTTATCAACTCATGATTGCTCGAGTTTGAAAACATTAGTGAAGAACTAATAATATATAAACATAGACATGTTTATATAATGGGAGATATCACTATTGATGTGAATGTAAATAAGAATTCAATTTATAAAGATCAGTTAATTAATTCACAAAAGGTGCAGGACTTTACTCATGTTACTGAATATCCCGGGTCAATTATTGATGTTTTTACAAACTCAAACAGTATAGATGTGAAAATAAAAAGAACCGCAAAAATATCTTATTATGATATTGTGAGTATAGCAATAAATAATGGACCAAAAGGAAAGATAGTAAAAAGAACTATAGAACTCAGAAATAAAAGACTGATTACACCAGAAAATTTTGAAAATGGCTTAAGAGGTAAAAATTGGGAAAGGGGTGAAACAACAAATTTACTCGTTCATAGGCTGTATGTGATTACGAACGAGTCCCCAAAAGGGATGCAGCATTCACAAGGGCCCAAAAAAACATGGTTTAATGACGAGTTGCAAAGAAATATTAAGGAAAGAGACTCTTGATATCACAAAGTTACTAATTTACTTAGAAAAAAAGAACTGTGAAGGTGTTATAGACAGAAACCAAAACAATAGTAAAGAGATATGAAAAGGAATTAAGCAAATAGTTGGTATAGTAAAAATAAACGAAATGACAAGGAAAAAAGGCAGACATTATTCAATAATTACTTTGTGGATAGTGTAAGGGAAATTTTTCATACCAACGGACAAGCATGTGGCAATCAACAAGCTGCAACTTTTGGGGATAATTTGGGTCAGTTGAAAGAATTTAAACCAATACTGATGAAATCGATATGGACTTATTTCAGATGGGAGGTAAAACAATGCGCAAATGTATGGTTGACGTAATACGTAGTTTATTGGAGGAGGAAATTGTACCAGATATTTGGAAAAATCTACAGTTGTTCCATCAAGAAAAGTAGTAAACTCAAAAAAAGTGGAAGATCACCCACCGACCGTTACGTTATGTTACCTCTTTGGAAAAAAATCAGTATTGGAGCATATAAAAGGAAATAATATATTGATTCAGAACGAGTCGGGATTCAGAGAGAGACACTCATGTAAAACTTCGGATATCAAATGGACGTATGATTGACAATAATTTAGTGGTGGTAACGGCATTTTTTGATTTCAAATGGGTATTTGAAACTATTGATAAGAAGGAAATTTGCAGGTGGAGGAAAGGATATACCAAAATTGGCTGTTAGTGAATGCAAAAAGACAAGAATTATGGTTTAAAATATAAAAGATATGAGCCTTTTTAGAGAAATAAAACTAGTAGAAGAAAGTCTTGACTAAATGAATGAATGTGAATATTTAGGGGTGATTCTAGATAATCAAACAAATTTCAAAAACCATGGCGAACATGTAATTTAAAAGGTAAATAAAAGAATAGGGTATTTTAGAAGAATAAGTTGGTGGTTATCACAAAAATCAAGAACGATTGTTTATAAGACATTAATTGTTCCTCATTTTGAATATTTTCCATCAGTTTTAATTCACTTAAACCAAAATAAAATTATATGAAAATGCAAAACAAATCTATGAGAACAATATTGAGGGTAGATAGATACACTAGGATAAGAGATATGTTAAGTACGTTGAGGTTTATGCCAGTAAATCAAAGGCTGGTTATGATGAATATCATGTTTAATTTTAAGATAGTACATATGACATACGACATCACACATAATTTAACCTTAACAGACAACGAATAGAAATTTGCTTTAAAAGACGCCAAATAATTATGTCTCAATGGTTTCTTACTACCAATAATTCAATTTCTACTGATATTATTAATGAAGACATTGTTAAAACCACAAAACTTTTAGATTAATCGAAATTCCAACGAAATCTCGATGTTGTTCAAAAAGTTGTCCCCAGCATTGAACAATTGTTTTCTGCTACAGTTTCTTCGGCCTCTGTCGAAAGATAGGCCAGTACAACTAATGTTTAACCAAGAACAAATTAACATAAAGCTGCGACCGCCAAAAATAGGTAGTACTATTCTTCCTTTTTAACCCACCAAAAGTCCCCATTGATCCCGTTTACCAAAAGACCTCAAAATCAGTCCGCCATCTCGAAAATCGGCCAATTTTTTATTTATGGCTCCGTAACTACGAAACTATAGGAGATATGAAAAAATGAAACAGAGCAAAATTGAAGAGCATAAAAAGATCAACAAAATGAATGCTTGCTAGTTTATTTATCTGTAATAGTTATTGAGATACATGCAAAATAATATGAAGCAAATACTAAAAATGCGACAGAAATATCATAATAATGTATTCATATTCATAGTACCTAAAAATAGTTGTAAACAAATTGCATAAATGGCAAAAAAAAGATGTTTGTTTTTTTAATGTTAAAAATATAATTAACAATAATCAAACTTCTTCATCTTCATCTAGTTGAACACCAGAATTAGAACATGATATACCATTGCAATTTGCACATAGACTTGAACAAAACATATTCATTTTTCTACAGCTATATAGCTTATTACATCCTGCTTTGCATGAACAATAAATCATAGTTAATATAAAATCAGGGGCTATAACAGGTTGTGATGTTGTCAAAGGGGTCAACAAATTATTTTTTTTAGTCCAGCCCCATTCCAAGGAATTTTTTTTATTCCCCATCCATTCTTGTATTTGCAGGTACACTCTGAAAGGGTCGTATTTTGATGCTTCCGATGTGGGCAGTAAAGAGGCTAACTCGAAATTTTGTGTTGAGAGCTTGTCGGGCTGTGATCGATTTATATGTATAGTATCTCAGTTCATTGAGATTTGTTGCCAATGAGTCTTTTCCATACAAGGTCATGAGGAACTCATCACCTGATTGTATGATGTTGTTTTTATTTGATGTTGGATTCAGGAATACGGAGACAACCTTCTGCATCTTTGTGTCTTTCTCTAAAAGTTTAAATGCGGAAATCTTTCCTTTTTTGAAAAAACAAGAAGTAATGTCACAGGCAGACATAGCATGAGCAAATAAAATATACTCTTTTGGTATGTCTAAGTTCTTTTGCATTTCTAAAATATCTGTGAATTTATCTGGCTTGCCAGATCTGCCTGGCCGTAACATAAATATTTTTTGATGATCTACCCTGTAAATTAAAATCATAGCAAGGTCCGCGTCATCGCCAACTAGAACCACTGGTATCAGCATCTCCTTCGGCTTGTATTACTCGGATTCCTGCACCCTCAAGCCTTTTTGTAAGTATTGTGATGAATAATGTCTTGTTTTTAACGCTGGATAAAAATGTTGCTTGACTTACTGTAGTTGCAGTATTTTCCGTAAATATGACATCAATACAAGAAAATTTCCTTGTGCGACGAATCTGTTCCTGACACTTTGTGGAGTTTTCAATATCATACCCATCAATCACTATTGTTGAATTAGAACCATAATGATAAGTAACATAATTTGCGTATTGGCTTAGAATTTCTCCGTATGTTGCGGGGAATTGCCATATCACTTTATGAAGTAAATGCCCTTCATCTATAACAAATACTGATTGTGGTGGTGATACGTCTAGAGCAGGGCATTTTTTATCCAAATATTGTAAGAGAGCTGACTTATTTGTTTTACGAAGAATGCCGTTATCCACTATTGAAAGAGGAAAAGGTGCGAGTTCAAACTCAAAACATGTCTTCGAAGTTTCTTTAGACTTGAATGTACAAAGAATTCGGTTAAAAAGCTGTGTTGGATTAACTTGCGCTTCCTGGTCATATATCTTTAAAGTTTTGAACATAAAAGATAAAGGTTTATCTTTATCGTTTCTTTTTAAACGGAGATCTTGAAAGTCTTTACCAATACATTTAAGTAAAAGATTTTCACCTATTTCTTTTGCAGAGTCACAGTTAATCACATTTGAAGCCACTGTACCTGATGAAATAGACATTAACGAGCTAATTTGATTATCAAACGGGTTAGTAACTTCTAGCCAATTAAGGAGTTTCTGAAGATCACTAAAATCTCGGTTTCCCCATGAATCACGTGGCTCCTTATGCTGCTCTGAATAACATGGTTTCGACTTTGCAAACACTTCTAATGAGTCACATACTTTGGCAGATTCTGGCAAGGACAATATCCATTTCTCCAATACAGCTTCACTTAAACCCCTTACACGTGTTAACCCGTCTTCTGACTTTATGGACCTCATGAGGACCTGTTCAATTGTAATATCCGTCCATAAACCAGACCAAAATTTGTCTGAATTACGCCTAACTGCAAAAGAAGTTGTAAACTTGATATATTCATCATCTCTTAATGAACAACAACAGTTTTCAAGTGATTCATCTGCTGCAAATATTGATTGGCCGATTTAGCGTAACAGAGGTGTCCACTTGAATGGAAATACGGCCGCATATTTTTAACACAATATAAATGAACTTCAAAATCCCCGATTCTCTCTGCATAAATAAACATCTTGACCAAGTCAGTTTGTCCCTAATGTTCACACCAATAGCTTTCCTGTTCTACTGAAGTCACGTGCGATTTTTTTTCTATTTTTCAATTCTAAGCATCGACCAATTTGTGTGATTTGTCAATGTTCTAAGTAAGTTATAAAACACCTTATTTCTGTGTGTTTTTTATGCTTATTAATTTCGATGTCTTAATATTTTTTGATATATGTAGTAGTTTTTAAGTTATTACGGAATTTATAAAAAAGTACCATTTTTCAAGATGGCGGACTGATTTTGA
>MU184090.1:86159-102077 GCA_016904865.1 Pissodes strobi | reverse complement strand
TCACTGTTTTGATTGTTCATATAAAACAAATCTTAAAGGTTCTCTAAAATTTCACCAAAAAACAATGCATGGTTCTGACTGGTTGCAGTGTTCGGATTGTCCATATAGAACCCGCCGAAAGGATCTTTACAAGCAACACCAGGTTAGGCACCATGGCCAAGATTCAAATGATTGGCATAAATGTCCAGAGTGTCCTTATAAATCAATCGTCAGAGCTAATTTAAAATATCATGCTCTAATTCATAAGTCTTCTGATCAAATCCAGTTGTTTGAGTGTTTTAAATGCTCCTACAAAACACCCCGCAAATGCGCACTGAGAAAACACGTATTGAAGCATAAAAGGTCTAATGATATCGGGTGATCCTTTTTAAAATACCACGAAAAAATACTACGTGGTTCTGACTTTTGCAGAGTTCAGATTGCCCATATAGAACCCTTGGAAAGGATCAATTCAAGAAGCATCAATGCGATGGCGCAAACTGTTGACATATGTATGCCAACATTTATCCAGAATGTCTATATATCAGCCGAAACAAGAGGGGTCTTGTGACATATAACTCCGACTTTGCAAGAAAGTCACTACTCTTATAGAGAGTTTAAACGAAAGAAGTCTCCAAAGTCATGGCACAAATATGCAGCACCACTTCACAAAAACTAGAAATATAGGTAATACATACCTTCACCACGGGTGAAATTATTGTTATATTTCTACAGGATCACAGAATAAATAATACCGCACGGATATAAATAAATTATGTTTTCAGCAAAAAGGACGAATAAAGAAGTTAAACGAAACTATCTTATATGTTATGTATGCCGACTACTTCTCCAAACTTAACAGCGGAAGCCGGTCTATAATACATGTGTCAAGAAAAATCATATCGCCAAGAATATTGATTGCATCTTCTAACATTCCTCCTCAATATCATAGTTGAGGAATAAAAATAACCGAAACTTGAGGAATTTAAACTTAAACCTAATATCATTGTATAAATTTATACAATGCTAATACCTAACTGTCTTAAAATAGTTACAGATTGACGAACTAAACAATTTATTTAAAATTTAGTTTATCACAAATGAATTTATATTTTTTCGATCCCAATGATTTCGTCAGCTAATAACAATCTCAAATTGCTAAATCAATTACCGGAGAAAACAAAATTTAACTGTAAACTACATCATATTTTTTGGTGAAGCCCTTAGCTCGCTGTATGGGTTGCTATTTTCCCGTTTTGACTTTTTTAACCTTAGAAACACATTTATTTTTAACAATATTTGTATTACTAGGTTTTATCAACTAAATGCCAAGCATTATTAGCTCTTAATGCAACAGTTTCATTTTTAATAGCCTGACACCATTCAGCGCCGCTAGAACTTGATAATGTTTCAGAAAGAGTTGTAGGTCCTAAATCATTTGGTACAGATAACAGCGCAGCTAGATTTGAGCCACAATCTGAAATACATTCACCCTCACTTAATTGCCTTTTACTAATCTCACTAACTTCACTATCTTCTTGTTCTGAGTCCTGTTTCAAGTGGTTGAGAATCCGCTGCTCATAAATAAGTAACTTCTGGATTTCTTGGTACAGTGGACGTATTTTTGATATCCATAAACATCCTGCTATATTTATGATTTGTTTTTCTGGATTTAGAAGTCTATATCCTGAACTATAGTCCGTCTAGAAAGTATACGTATTATTTTTCCTAATTTTAATATATTTCTTTTTGGTAACATTTTAAGACAACAGCAATACATCAAGTAGATTGTGTCCATAATAGGTTTTGGTCAAAATCGCACGATAACAGGATCTGTCAAATATTGTTGATTTTAAACAGGCTTAAGATTTGCGAAAAAAATGTCGCAAGTAGAAAAAAGGAAAGAGGTGGAATATTTGCATAGAAAAGATGCTCGAAACGTTAAAAAGGATTTCGAAATTTAGCTAGCAGATGGAAATTAACGAAGAATGAAAGTGTATAAAGAAACTGTCCGGATGTTACAGAAAATACAAGGCTACATATCAAGAAAACCAAAAAAATCGCTGCAATGACATCTCTCTCTACAAACGCAACGAAGAAGAGATTTTTGTCAACGTGTTCGAGAAGATAATTTTAGTAATGTTTTTTTTTTATCTCAGGATACTTGTTTCCAATTAGGTGAAAATCACCCTCAAATCCTACCAACAGAAGATGTCGTTACCGCTCAAATTTCCCACCAAAATAATGGATTGGGAGCAATATCTCAGCGTGGCGCTACACCTTTCTCTATCTATTAGATCGCATTGTTAATAGGGCAAAGTATTATTACTTTCTAAATGGTTTTCTGCTTTAAAAGGCTTATGCTTCATTTTAAGAGGGGTGGCGTTTTCAGCAGGATAATGTAAGATGCCTTACTTCTGGCTATACTCAAGCTTGGATGCAACAATTCCAGCAGCTTCACCAGAACTCAGTCCCATTCAAAACATATGGGGATTAATGAAGATTGAAGTAGGACGAGCAGCGCTACGACATAAAGAAGGTTTTATTCAGTCAGTTTTGCAGGCCTTGACCACCATCACCGGACATTATGGGGGTATCTGGATATCAAGTTGTTGTAATATATTCTGACCTAGAAAAGACCTTTGACAGGGTTGATTTTGCTGAAATTGTTATGACACTTGAGAGTTTTTCCATAGACACCCAGCTTATTATATTGATAGTTCCATTTTTAACGAATAGATCTTCATTTGCTGAATTTCAAGGATTTTTATCTAACAGTTATACCCCAACATCTGGTGTGCCTCAAGGGTCAAATTTGGCACCCCTTTTATTTCTTTTCGTCATTGATAATATGGGAAAGAACAATACATTTGCTCAGGGTTTGGTGTTTGCAGATGATTACAAATATTTTTAATAATAAGAACCCTAGATGATAAAAATAAGAACATTGACTACAAAATTAATAATATGAAATTAAAAAATGCAGCTATTCAAAAAGATCTGGGCATCTATTTTGACCCAAAACTGAATTTCAACATTCATGTGAGTAAAGTAATGCTATTAAAATTTTGGGTTTTGTAATAAGAAATTGTAGAATTTGACAATATAGAATAGATACAATAATATCCATATTTAGATCGCTAGTTTTAACAAAACTATTATATGCCTGTTCAGTGTGGGACCCACTTTATTTAAATACAGTAAACTCTAGAATTTGTACAAAGGAAATTTGCGAAATTTTTATATTTTAAAGTAAAGCATGTATATCCACAAAGAGGGACTGACCAAAGATACTTATGTAACATTTTTAACATATTAAGCTTACAATGTTTATGAATATAGCGTCTGATTTTTATCTATAAATTGTTAAACAACCTAATTATAAGTCCTGATTTTCTTGAACAATTACCCTTTAAAATAGGGTCAGTTTCTATGTCAAATAAAAACTAATTTGTATAAAACTGATCAAATTATGTATAGCCTTTAATAAATACTGTAGTTTGTTTGATGTTTTCACTATGTCATTAAGTAAATTTAAAATAGAAGTAAGAAAATTATTACAGCAAAACAATCTATAGTGCATTTTGTGTTAAACGTTTGTTTATCTAGTTTTTAAGTTAGTTTTTAGTTAGGAAATGTCTGTAATTGGTTTAAACTGTTGATACATTAAACAAATAAAATGAGATCAATTATTTGTTGTAATTTTATAATTCAAGTAAAATTATATGCCGACAAATTATAATTGTGCTTTTGTAATGAACGTCGATTTCACCCTTTTACGTACTTACTGTATTTTCCATTTTTGTTATGGATTTTTATTTTAAGGTAAGGCAAATATACTAGAATGACAAGACTATAAACTTCCTATGTTACACCATTGAGCACGGTTCACAGCACTCCGAAATATGTAACAATTTTGTTTAGTTCGCGCTGCATCCATTGCGAGTGCTGCAACGCAACAGGGTTCTCCAATACAGAGACATTTAACCTGAAGAGACGGGACAAATGGTTCTTTGTTTTCCCCCAACATTGAGGCACATTCTATGGTCGATAGATGTAGCGTTGCCAAATTTTAAGTTTACGAGTTACTGTACATACTTTTTTCGTATTAAATTATAACACTTAAATACTTATATTCCCCATTTTTGATTCATCAAAAACCGGTTCTGAAGTTCTTACATGTCAATCTGGCAATGCCGCTTCCCTTGGTTCCGCCTTGTTTTACCCCCAAAATATTTATAGTATGCACGTAGTAAAGTAACTGCACCAATAGATTGAGAGCATTGGAGGTCGACGACCGACGCGACGGCTCTTCCCCATTCGAAGTATACTAACTTGGTAACGTTTCAAAACCAGTGACGGCACTGCTGTAAATAATTTATCTACTTTAATTATATTATACACCTACCTAATACGGGTACTTATTAATACAATAGCTCTATAGAAATACCCTAACAATTTACTGGTTTAGCAAATCTAAATAAACCAATTACAATTGCCAATACTCTAGATTTAATCTTTTTTTCTAGATATACCAGTTTATTTAGGAGATTTTTTTCAGTGATAGTAGCATTTATAATGAAATGAAAATATATTTTTAATAGGTATTTAATAGAAGAAAATAGTTATTAAGCTACTTTTTGAATATGTCATTAACCAGATATTTGTCATATTTGTATGTTTTTAAATAAAATTTGTCTGCTTCAGTTCCTTTTTATTTGTCTCAAAAATAATGATAAGCAATTTATTTTTAGGCTAGCAGTGGGATGATTTAATTTTTCGTTTAACCATTGAGAGCAGGAAAACCCTATGTGTCACAAAAACGTTTAAATCGGGATAAAATTGCGTATTTTTGGTATCTCATAAATTTCGTGTTCAAATTTGAAATTATTCAGGAAATAAGTTTTCGGAAATTTTATTTCATTATTAGCTGCTGAATAGTATATTATGCAATGACCATTCATTGCAAATGTAAGTTGAATATACTTTTTTCTACGACTGCCCTGAAAATAGACAAAAACGCACTAACAACTGCTCTTGAAAACTGGACATTTCAAACATACTTTGCACACGACGTATGCAAAGTATACTTTTCACACGCTTATTCGGGTATTTAGATTAAAGGGCTTCGCCCTCAAAGGTCCCATTACCAGATCTCTAAAAAAGGGGCCCAATTATAGGGCTTCACCCCCCGGGAGCCCCTTTTTGCAAAACTGTAGAAAATGGAACTCTTATACCAGAGGCCCCCTTTTAAGACTTGGGGCCCCATTTTAGGGCTTCGCCCCCGGGGGCTCCATTGCTAAATCTGTAAAAAATGGGACTCCCGAACCATAGGCCCCATTCTAGGGTTTCGCCCCCCTGGGGTCCCATTTTAGGGCTTCGCCCTCGTAGCCTCTTTTTCAAAATATTTGGAAAATAGGTATCCCACTCCGGTGGCCCCATTTTAGGACTGTGCCCCTAGTTATAGTTTAGCGAGAATATCTTACTCACGTAGCTTCTTTCATTAGGAATAAAATTTTCTGATAAATCAATAATAAAAATGTTTCCCATATAACATGTCATTTTCTACCACACTCCCAGTGGGGCACTCTGTATGTAGCAGTCGTAGAAAAAGTATAGTGTGCTACACGTGCTGAAAAGTATTTTTACACTCATGAGACTTTATGACACTCGCTTACGGCTCGTGTCACCAAACTGTCTCATTCGTGTGAAAAGTCTTATTTTCAGCACTTGTTGCACAATATACTATTTCTATTTTGGTATCATAAAGAAGTCTTTTCGATACGCAAAGTAGTGTCGAAAAGAAGCTCTTTTCGACACTATTTTTGATGACTGGTTGCTATGATATTAACAAAATTGTGCAATGTCAAAGCTCACTAGCAAAAATTTCGACACCGTTTTGAATGGGTTTCCTAATAATACAGACGTCAAAAGTGACAAGATGGCCGTCCAACTTTTGATCGCGACTTGAATAAATAAATGTTTTTCATTAAAAAACGTGCAAAATAGCACTCTTCGCCCAGTTTTGTTTGGTTTCAAATGGACGTTTTAAAGCCTGAATTTGTGCGACGCGACGCGACGTGTAGATTTTTTGTATTTCGTGAGTGAGTTCCTATAAATATTTTTTATAAACTTTATATCAAAGTAACGATGGTCTTGCGGTGTGAGGTATGCAAAATCTCCAGCTATTATCATCCGAACCTGAGTTTCCACAAGTAAGTAAAAGTAAATGAAGCACAGTGGGCACCATTTTGTGATGTGATTAATTAATATTTTATAATACTTACCTATGTATGTGATATTAATGGATAATCTGATATGTTTGCAGTCATTTACCAACCTCTATTAAATCATTTTCGAAGTTGAAGTGAATACTTCTTCGGTTTCATCGCAGTGGTTTTGCAAGGACACGGAAAAATTTCGTGACACAGCAAAATAACTATTTTGTGTTAACTAACCTTCAGAACCCATATCTAACCCAAACTAACTCAATCTAACCCACACACTATAAATAAAACATAAATATATTTTAAATAATGCACCCGAATAAATACCATCATTTCAAATTAAACGTATTTACTTTATTGAAATTATTGTTATGATGGACTCACATTTTCAAAGTCTACGTCTATGAACTGTCCTTGCTTTCGTTCAGGTGGGGGCGGGCAATACTACATTTAGTAGTGGGGACGAAGTTTGACAAAAGTTTGTACACGATACATAAAAATATAAGGAGGCGGGACAATCGTTTTGTTGATATTTTTGCAAGATTTCGGATTTTTATGAATGAGTTGTCGGGTCTCTTTAGGTTAAATGTTTTTGCTCCAATATACCCCTAAAAATTTGACATAAAGCCGACGCGTAGCGCCTTACTCCGTCCACATAAATTTCTAATCTTTGAATTTCTAGTATCCTTGAGCCAAGGTAAGGTAGATTTTAAATCGCTAGGGAGTCGTTTCGGCTGGTTTCAGTCGCCCGACACTGTTACCTTTACAGATATTTTGTGCATGACTCTACAACTTAATTTGTGTCCAAGAGACGTAGGCTTCTTCCAAACGAAGCTATTTTCTTGGAAGGTAGTTGACTCACTTCTTGAGGTGATAGCTATACTCCTTTAAGATACTTGAGCCTTTTGCAGAGTTGGGTTGGACATTGACAGAGTAAATGTTCTTTTGTAATAATAAAATCTGCATTGGTCGTCTTTTGCTTTGCCTATTGCCTTTGGGTGGTATTTTACCGGGCAGCGTCCAGTGAGCAGTCCGGCGACAGTTTTAATATGTGCTCTGTTGGTGTCTAAGAACTGTTCTGCTCTTTTCGCAGAGATGGTGATAAACCTTTTCGCCTGTCTTAGTCCCGGAGTGTTTCTCCAGTAGGACGACAGTTGGTATTTTTCCTATTTGTTTAGTTCTTCGGTGATGTGGCTCTTCATAAGGCCACATTAGGTTTCTGGACCATAATATGGTGTTCCAGCTCCTTCTTTCGCAAGACACTCTGCTTTTTGGCCTTTGCGCCTCAATGGCCAGGAACCCACATTAAAGTTGCCTGGTCGTGTGTTGCTAGTTGTTTTAGGGCTTTTCCAGACTAGCCTTGACATCAATACCCACTGCGAATGGGACATATAGGTCTAACATTACCGTCATTTGGTCACTTGGTTTACTGACACTTTCCAGTTTTATTTCTTCAAAGATGCGCAGGTGAGTCAAATCTCCAGGCTTTAAATTGCCTATTTCGAATAGCCTGTGCGCACTGTTAAACGCCTCCTTCTTCACACTGAGATGAAGGGCACGTTGACATTGCTCCTGTTATTCCCAGGCGTACCAGCCATTGCACTTTATTAAGTTTGGTCCGGGCGGTGATTTGCTGGGTTTTTGGCCACCATACCAGTGAGGCATAGGTGACCGTGGGCTTTATTATTGTTTGGTGTTTGGTTACCATTTTTGCTGCATGCCCAGATTGCCGCTGTGGATTTAGAGATGGAGTTTTCTAGATGCTTATTCCAGGTAAGTTTACGGTCAGTGTGGCCCCTAAATATTTTACCTCGGTGGAAAAAGTGTTCCGTGTAGTTAAATCAAATCAAATATGCTTAAATGTCAGAAAATTTTCTCTCATTGACAAAGCTGTTTAAAAAGAAAACTTAGCACTAATTCATATATGTAGGTAGAATGTAACTGTAATTTTTAAATTCTGACATACAAAGATGCTAGACCTCTAGTTCGACGGCCCGGGTCCAATTCCCGATGTTTTATTTTTATTTTCTTGAGGTTCCATTTGTAAACAGTTTTTTTCTTGATTTTGGGCATGCCTTGGGTTAGTTTTGGAGCGGAGGGCATGGCACGAACTGAAAAAAAATACGAATATAAATATAGACATTGTGATGCGCGCACAGCCCAGGACTCGTCAGGCGATAAGTAAGTGTAATGTAAAGCCAGAATAAAATATACGCCTCCCGCCATCACCAAAAATTTTCGGGAATCGTAAGGTATCGATACAGCACAAATGTATCGGTACTTGGAATATAATTATTGGCATTTAAAGATCCTGCCGACTATATCAAAATCGGCCTCTCCTATTGGTCGATCCATCTCGTATTACAATATGTCTTCGTGATGCAATCAATTTCTCGCAAGAGCTCTCGTGGTGTAGAGGTTTAGATCGTTGGGTCTCACCTGGAAAACACGGGTTCGAACCCCCGTTGCTTTTTTTTTTTTAAAGATTATGTTTCTAAACAGCTTTTTTTCTTGATTTTGGGTATGTCTTGGCACCTGGTTAGTTTCCTTCTCTTGAGCCCCTGTAGCGAGCGGAGGGCCATGCGAAAAGGCGAGAGGCCGATTTTGTTATAGTCGGCTACGCCTGTCAAGGATCTTAAAATGCGAATCATTGAAACCAACGTATCGATCCTATATATCGAGTATCGGTAGTAAATTATCGATATTCTGAAATATCGGACTAGTGGCTAGGTCGCGCCGGTCTAAAAACGTTCCCGACACGATTGTATTATATTTCACTCACGCGTGGCCCACCGCTCGCTTTGGGGGCTCAATGAACAAGAACTAACCAAGTGCTAACCTAAGGCTAACCCAAAATTAAGAAAAAGAGATAAATTAATAAAGAACATAAACAAAACATCGATCTATAGACGCTTGTGCTACGGGGGCTTAACAAACAAAAACTAACTCAAGGCATACCCAAAATGAACAAATAAAACTTTTTACGAACAAAAAAAAATCTTGCAACCAACGGGAATCGAACCCTAAATGCCCGCATGACAGGCAAAGACGCTATCCATTACGCCACTAGACCGCTTGGAATCTTGGAAAAACTTTGTTGAACCGCCACGACATGGGTAATTGCTTTGACAAGGGAAGGGAGTGGACAGATAATCTCGCTTTACGGCAGCGCGCAGTGCGTGTGATGAAAAATCGAACGGACGCCATTAATAGGAGCCAGACAGTCAAATGGGCACCTCCGTGTATTTTAGTGATTTTTGTTGTGAAAAACTCTCAAAATACTTCAATTTGTCCATAACAATATAGTGTTTTGTTGTACTTATGGCTGTAAAAGTCGCATTGACCGAAATGAGCTTGGAATTACTTTTCACAGGTAAATATAGCTTACTCCTAGTTCTTGATGACGCTAATATTTATTATTTATTTTCTTTGTGTGAGCTGAGATA
The DNA here is from genome assembly GCA_016904865.1 of Pissodes strobi. Lineage (NCBI taxonomy): Eukaryota > Metazoa > Arthropoda > Insecta > Coleoptera > Curculionidae > Pissodes > Pissodes strobi. Next base: position 92,425 of record MU184090.1, on the reverse strand, counting down.
TAGATTATTTCAAAACATGATTACGAGTATACTCTCTTACACTTTCTTTCTAATTTTATACTAGGTTTGTTAACATTTTTCAGTCATGATTGCTAATAAGAATCACACAATTCCCCTTGAAAATGGCCTGTCGCGCAGTTGCGTACATTTTTTTGATGTTTTAAGGAAATATATTTATTTGTTATATTTCAATAATTGCATTTTGTGATTTAAGCCAGTAATAGAAGTATTATGAGTATATAATAATATATATATAATTTAGTGACGAAAATATTTGACGCTTGTCAAATCGTGGAGCCAACCCGTAACAGATCAGCTGCCGGTTTTATCCGTTCACTCCCTTCCCTTGTCAAAGGGTAATTGTCATATCGCAGCGCCCCCTTTAGGTGGCCTTGTATAACGTCGCGTCGCAGGCAGTATTTCGTCATATGGAACGATTTTAGATGGGCGCGACCTAGCCGCTAATAAATAGCGGACCAAAGACGAAGAAAGATTTCCCTTGTCTATGTAGCGGACCGTGTCATTTGCGTCTACCTACAGAAATTTTGAGCACGCATGCGTACATGCTTATTCATATTCAAAGTTGTACGGCCGCGCATCCCTGCAATCCCGCTCCCCTCCCTCAAACTCAAATCCCAACCTCAACAAAACAAAACTCAAATTCTCAAATCAAAATAGATAGTTCAATTATTGTTCCATAATTTAATTTCTAAATTCCAATATTGTAAAGCCATAGATAATATATATAAAAAATAAGTAAAACTACAACCCACATCAATACAACTGGTCCAAAACAAAATAAATTGGAGAAGAGCAATGTAATCTTCATCCATGAATTTAATGGTTAAACTTGAAAATATGAGTTTGGCACTCTCATAAAGGTAACTAGACAATTTCTGCAATGGAAACGACCGGTCATAGTTCCAGCAATCTTGCAAATAATATGCCTAAACCAATACCAGTGTTCAGCCTCGATCTAGAGAGTTTACCAAATGCATTTAAAGCAGAAAATAATTCTCAGCTTGATCAACTTACCACTCTGTCTTGGATTAAAGAAGAAAATGATCAATATATTATTGAGTAAGTCGTTTTTAATATATTAGCCCCTATACTATTGGATTCAAAAGTGTGGATTTATAGATTTACATAACATAAGCATATCATAGCATAAGCATGTAAGCAATAAATGGTCAGTTTATAAATGAGCTTGTGTTATGTTGCACCTGAGCCGTAAAGCGAAAATACTAACCTTACAAATTTCATAATTTCATTTTAAATTTTTTAAAGAAGTATTTTATAGTGTTATATATATTAAAATTTATAAATCCTTATCATTCTCAAAAAGAACAAGCATTCAAAAAGCCAACACACCAAACTTGATTGAACATCGCATGTCATTCTCTCAAAACATAAATACAATTATAAAAATTCTGTGTTTTCATTGGTCGAACATAAGCACATAGTATAAGTAGTTAAAGTTTGGCGAACTTCTTATGTCAAGCTTATGTTGTGTCTTATGATATGTCATTCTATAAATTGCCTGACTTAAATTTGAATGTTTAATTTCTTATGCTTATGTTATGTCAATCTATAAATCCAGCTTTTTTTGTGGATATATTCAAAATTACATTTTAATGATAGTCCAATATATTTAATCTGGTTTACCCACTCCAATTCTTGATTATGTAGTAATATCCTAATGCTTTTACTAGCAACATCTTTAATCCTATTATGGCTACCAATTAGCATAACCTTTGTTTGATCGGCATTTAGTCTCAACTTATTGAATTGCAAAAACTTTTCAATAGTAATTTCTGCATCCGATCAACTACTCTCTGGATACTAGAGCCACTACATTCAATTAGTGTATCATCTGCAAACAAATTAATGAACTCCAGACCCTCCACATAGTTAATATCGTTGATAAAAATTAGGAACAAAAGAGCACCAAGTACACTTCCTTGTGGAACTCCAAATCCATTAGCAGTTTTTGGAGATTCACTATGACCCATACGCACATATTGTTGTCTGTCATTTAGATACTCTTTAAACCATTTCAAAACATTATTTTTTAGACCATAATACTCCAAGTTTTCCAATAAAATATCCCTATCTATTATTTCAAAGGCCCATTGCAAGTCTAGAAACACTGCAATGACATATTGATCTTTATCTACTAATTGTTTCCATTTTACATAATGTGAAATTACAGGAAATGTATAATTTAAGGTAGAATTCATATTGATGATTATTTCTCACACTCAAAACCATTTCTCACTCCTAACTTCTAGGAATTGAAGCACTTCTATTTTGCAGTTATATTAATTACAAGATTAATTAGATATACCTATTATAAAACCACATTTGTGTAAAAGAGTCTAGAAACTAAAAGCCAAATTTTCGCGAATAAGACGCGATAAGCAGCTTACAGCGGTGCATTTTTGCGAATAAGTCATGACGTCACGCTTAAAGACGCTTTAAGCGGCATCTCGCGGCCTCAAGAGGACGCCAGAAAATTTGTCAGCGGTCGGAAGTGGGGAGATGACACAAATGACAGTTTAATTAATTGTTTGTTTATGTTTATTTTGGGTGATTTGGGCTTTGCATATTCGAAAAAGCAAAAAGAACTCCTCATTTAAGTATTTATTCATCTATTCGTCACAATATACACTCCGACAATGATGTTCTCTTTCATATACATATAGAAATAATTTGCTGTGTTGGAAAACAAACCCGTTTTTTTAAAACGTGCATCAAACCGGAAAACTCGCTATTATTAATTTCACTTACATTAAACAATAAATAAGGTTATCCTCACAGACCACATAGACTGAGCGTTGCCTATTCCGTATCACTGTGCCAAGTGAAGCCGCTCGGGGGGTATGCGGGGAGTGGAAATGATCCGCGTTGCCATAGGCGACTAGTATCAGTCACAGAGTAGGCTTCAGTTACATTTTTTTAATTATAGTGATATTTTTGTTGGGGCTCGTAGAACTGCCTATAATTATATTAAATAGTGTCGAATGAATAGTGACTATTAAAAATAAAACAAAATATACAGTCGACGCCATTCTAATAAGTCCGGTTTGGCGTTTAATTAGCGACACATTTTAAGTGTTATTTTTGGGAAGCCCACATTATTAATTGGTTTAAAAATTAATAGTCCGTAGGAAAACTGTAAAAAAATTGCCGATTGTAATTGCCGAGAAAGGGAGCCTTTTTTATTTAATTTTTACTTGACGTCAGACCCGACTTATTAGACTGCTGTTGACATTAGTAACAGTTGTTTCTATTACATAATTTATTAAATACAAGAGCTGAACACCTACAGGGTAGTGTGCTTAAAAAATATTTAATTAGTTAGGGAGTTATTTCTATGACTAGAAATGAAACTATCTGAAATATTGTCGTGTATTCTTGGAATACTTTTAAAACATTATTTTCCTTGAAATAAAACAGTTTTATTTAAAAGTTGGCGCTTGGTCGTTTTACAATTATTAAAAATTTTTGTAATATGCTTAACTCTAATATCAAAATATTTTTGACAAATAGCCCTTATCAGTTCTACTAAATGATTACAATTATTTGGAAAATTATCGAGCTGATGGCTTTTTAAATCATTAAATATATGTAGATCTATAAAAAAATTTAAAACATGAGATATAACTTTGATTTTGTTTAATTTTGAATGAACATTTTGATTTTCATGTTTAGCAGCAGGTTTCTCGGCAAATTTTTATGACATCTTCAGAAGGATAGGTAAGACCTCCTCTATGTTTTAAAAAAATTAACTCAGCCAAAACCCTATTAACTTTAGAAAATAAACTATTAATGCAAGGCTCACATTTTATTTGTTTGGCCAAAGATTTAACCACAAAACCACTCATATAAATAATATGCTCACAATATTCACTCATTTGAAAGGAATCTAGAGAAATATTGAAGTTAAATTTATCCTCAATATTTTCTGTAATTGATGGTTCTATGGATCTGTACATATTCGAAGTTAAATTAATTTTTTGAATTGGTGAATTAATAGTAAGAATCGTTAAGTTTTCCAAAGGTATGCAATTACCTGTAAAAGAATCTTTTAACTGCATTTGACAAAGAAGTTTTTTATAGGCTGATTTAAATTGTCGTGAAGTTGGATTATTATTAAATCCACCCTTTTGTCTAATGTTGCAAAATAAAAGTTCTAAATGGTCTTGGCTGATTCTATAGAGGGGTAAAAATGTCAACACGCGCTTTTCTTCTATCAGTTTTTTAAATAATAGTTTCGCACTGTCTATGCAAAAACAAAACCCAATAAATCCTACTTTTCTGTTTGTCTCTACTATTTTTTTATTATCAGATGTTTTTAAATTTAGCAAAACTTCTCGAGCAGTATCTAATCTCTTAAATATATGTTCAAAATTTTGTAAATTTAAAGGAGCTTTATATTGAAGGTTTAGAATATTTCTTGAGTTTAATATATCAAATAGATCGTTTATTAATATAATAAACTTAACGGTTGCAGTAACATTTTGAAAGTTTTCGGGTTTTAAATTATTTTGACAGAAAAATAACGCGTTTGCAACACTTTTGCTAAACAACTGTGCAGCATATTTAACTTTCATCTTCATATTTTGAAAGTTAAGATGCTGATTTTTTAACTTATTAGCCAAATGCAACCCTTCCTCATATTGCAAATTGTTAAGTAGAACTATATAAGACCACTCTATATAGGTTCCCCATCAGAGTCAATAAATGTTTTTTTTAAATTCAAAGCAATTTCTCACTAGCTTTAACATATGACAAGCATCTAAAAAAACTGCAATTTCTTGTGAAGTAACAGGATGGGGAAAGTGTGACTTAATATTTTTGGGATCAAATGAACATCCAAAAATTTTTATCATTGAAATATTGGCAGCACAACCATCCAAAGTCAAAGATACAATATTAACCTTTGATTCATATGCTTCTTCTATGCATTGTGTAACTAATGATGCACGCTGATTACCGCTTACTCCGTCAACTAGAAAGTATCCTACAGGTATTTTACAATTTTCTTTTAATGATGTTATTAAAAAGACGAAGGCTTCTTTTGCAACACAAGTGTTTTCTGTTTCATCTCCAGCTCCAAAATCTACATATCCGTGATATTTTTCTCCATCCCATTCAATATGCTGTCTTATTGCCATTTCGTCAATAATTAGGCCCGCGGTAATGGTTTCTTCAGAAGAATCGGCTTTCATTCTTAAAGCTTGAAATCCCTCGGAAGTAAATCCGGGTTCCCCATCAAGAGCTTGGTACCAACGGCGGATAGTTGCTTTGTGTGGTAGACATGTACCAAAATTATCTTCTTGATCTAGTGTGTTGTCTTTATAGCTTGATGCGGACGATATATTTAAGGGATCGTCTAATGGTTTTAGTGATCTATCAGCTTCAGTTTGCGTAAACTTATCCTCCGTCAAAGCACTTGGCAATTTTAATGTTGGAACTGCTATGGATTGTAACCGGTGACGTTTCTTACTAGTGATAATTAGTTCATTTTCAAAATGTTCGGAACATACTCTGCTATACTCAAGGGGCAGCCAGTCATCGGCTTTTTTTTATTGCCTTAATCCATTTTATCTTCATGGGCGGATCTCGAGGAAATCTGAGAAAATATTGTGTTTTAAGTTCAAAAATTACTGCATTATTTGGCATTTTATTTAAAATATAGATTTGACCTTAAGAGCGTAAAAATACCCTATAGAGCCGAGTTTAATTCCATATTGCAAAAAATAACAAAAATCGATGTCGGAGCTAGATACATACAGTGTTATTTTGTAGTAAATATGGACTTGACTAACAATAGCAATGTATAATTTAAGATACAGACTTTTAGGGTAAAAACCCACCACTGAATTATTTTAACTAAAAACTTTTATAAACACCCCTGTACATAAAAAATACTAAATAAAATCAGATTTATACGTATTTAAAAAGAAAACATATGTCTCCAAGGAATTAAGCATGTTTAGTTTGGAAATAAGGTAGATTAGTTCCTTAAAAGAATAACTAAAGACATAGAAATAGCACCCTGTATACATTTTATTACAAACACGTGCATTGCAATAATAACATATCCAAATAAATCGCGAAAAACAGATTATTTATTTAAAACGATATTTTATTTCGAAAACTTTAGCGCTTAACTTTTTGACGTCACCCCGTAGCGTGGGGATAAAGTGTTCCATAAGTGGTTCATTTGACCTCAAAAATAACATAGGTACTCAAATTAA